>PVJH01002384.1:0-171642 GCA_004026705.1 Nesogale talazaci | reverse complement strand
AATCAGTCTATAAAATCTCCTTCTGACTCATGAGGTCACAGTTCAGTGGGTGCAGAATCCCGGCGCTGACAGGGGTCTCCACATGGCTCCTTGCTTCCAGGACTCAGGGTCCATGGACAGCATCCAGTGGTGGCAGAAGCAAGACACCACTGGCAGAGGTCTCCATGTGGCCTCCCCAACTTCAGAGGTCTGGCTCCATCAGGGCAAAGCTATGTGGTCTCTCTGCCAGCTCCTCCAGCTTCTCTGATGCTGCCATCTTGTCTTGTCCATGATTAATCATCTCTGAGACTAACTCCCAACAACTTGGGAGATAGATTCTCATCTTCATGAGGGAAATATTGTGAGACTTCCAAATGTATCAAGAGAAAGGCATGCCCACACAGAGGCCTCATTGGCTACTCAATGGCTATCTCCAGATTAACAGGCTAGACTCCACCCCTACATCTCAATCATGAAATTAACACAATGACTGCCACAACTAGGAAATAGAGAATGAGAAGAGAGGAAAGGTGTTTCTGAAAACTTTCATGGAAGCAGGCTTGCTTCTTCTTAAAATTATACCAAGTGTTATCAATTGTTTGGTTCACTATGGTTTCATCAGCCTTAAACTTATTGGATATTTACTCCAGATTCTGAGACTAGTATGACAGTCAGCTATGTTTTTCATGATTGCTATGCATTTTCAAAATTCTCCATCTCTCTTTGGGTACGTTAGGAAGTTATATCAAAGCTGCCTGCTGGTAGAGACCATTTAAGTAGAAACTTCATTTGTCAGCTTTTAAGATGTATCCTTTAATAACTCTTAGATGTTTTTCCTTATACTTCTTTCATTGCATTTTCCAAATGTTTTGGGCCTGTCAACAATATTCAAAAAGATACCATGTGTAGAAGTGATAGAGATGGAAGGGAAATTTGCCACAGAAACATTTTTTTTTAAACTTTATAACATGGGCCAGGAAAAGAGCTGTATGGTTTGCTTAACTTTGTTACCATTCAACCACAGAGTTAAGGGATAGTATCCCTGCATTACATTGAAAAAAGCAAGGCTAGATGGAATTAGGTCATCTGTCCAAGGTCACACAATTTTACGTTTGGTCAAGTTAGAGCTTTAGTGCTGTACCCAAGTGGAATCATACAGACACACACAAAAATGTTATGCAGCATGCTTATCCTAGTCTACAGCTCTTCAAGATTAAAAAAATTTTTTTACAAGAAGGAAGAAAAAATCTCTAATCCATTTGCTTTTATTTGGAGAAATCATCTTCTTTTTTCTGTAATCGGGTCCACAGATGATAATAAATGTAGATGTCAATGCAGTCCTGTAATCCAGTTGGAAAAAAGGATGTGCATAATACTTAAAAATTACCTAAGAACTCCACAGATTGGGTATGCAGATGATATTAAATTCAGTCCTGAGTTTTCCTACTTTATCATGAAATTATGACTGGAATCAATATCTAAATGACCAATTTCTAAAACAGCTCTCATACTCAAAAAACATGACAAATCTCGAAAGAGAATCACTGCCTCGCCCCTATCATTAACGAAGGCATTGTTTATACTCTCACAAACTCTAAACTCATTGGGGATTGTCCTGCCTAAAGGGATTACAGGAAGTTTTTGAGGAGACAGAATCTGTGGTTCAAATCAAGGGAGGGATTCCTTTGAGACTGATAGAAATGGAGCAGAGGCCGAGGCACAAAAAGTGTGAGGGAAAGGAGAGGCGTTTGTAACAGAAGAGCTCACTGTGAATCAACTCCAGAAGGGAAGCTTGACTAGAATGTTACTGAAAGGCTAGAGATTAGAACAAATAAGTGGAGTGAATCCTGGTAATGGAGAGCTTTGAAGGCAACAGCCAGGAGTTTATCTTTGATCCAGAGGGCAATAGATGCCATCCCTGTACTTAATGAAGAGGTGCTTTCACAGGAGATGTGGTAGCTATGCAGGACTTTTCTATGACACGTTTACTACTGGAAGGCTAGCAGCTAGCAATAGATAGATGAAACAAACAGGCAACTGCTAAATTCAATGAGGGGGGAAAAGCAGTCCATTTTCATGTCATTGATTTCTACAGTTTGTTCACCTGTTTGTTGAGGGTCGTTTCATTTACTTGCGATTCCTTTTTTCCACTGCTCAGCACTTCTCTCAAGTATTGCTTAGCTATTGACTGAGTGTGACACTTTCTGTGTAAGTTAGGCAATTGGAGAAGAGGGAGTGCATAATGAAAGACAGTAGGCACTGTTTAGTAAGTTATTTTACTCGTGCATAAAAAATTCATTGACCAGAAAGGGTTAATGCCCCTCCAAATGGCTTAACTTAATCCCCAAGTGCAATTGGCTCATTTGAAGGCTCTGGCCCGCTGAGTGCATGCTAGCAGAGAAGTTGAAACACCTCTTTACTAAGTCCGGTGCAGTGAGGTTAAACCCAAGGGCATAAAACAGGTCAATAGCAGAGTCAGGAATGAAATCTCAGACTTTTGAACCTCCTTAAAGTGTTCTCTTCACTTGACTAAGTTTCTTTCTCTTATGAGGTCTGAAAAGAAAATTTAAGAAAAGAAAAAATTAAAGTTTCAAATAAAAAATATTTTAGAGTAGATCATTTCAGAACCACAGGAGGAAGACATGTGGAAATAGATGAAATAGATTTCAAGTGCAAGATAAGTCGAACTTTTATAAATGCTTTAAAAAAAATCAGAGAAAAAGGAAGGCCAACCAACCCAGTTTGGGAATTCTCCATTGAATGCTCTTCGCCCTGCTGTGTGAAAGTAGCCCTCTTCCCTTTGATCAACTTTGAAGATATTAAATTTAGCATTGCTTCTGCGTTACCTACACAATACACTTTGGGCAGATCCATGGAGACAGGAGGAAAATTTTAAAATTGAAATAATGGATGTGAAAAGGGAAAATGAACAATATATAGCATTTATACATCATGTGAGTAGTAGAGTGAAGATTTAAAAGCCTAAAATTGGGCATAAATGAGAGAGGTTGGAAAAATAGATGATGGCTATGAGGAAAGAACAGGGAAAAGTGCAAGGGTTAAAGGCAACAGAAATAGATACTGTTACATATACAGTCCTGCAATAGCAATAATGTGTGAGAAAATACATAGAGCTTCAAGTTGAATGAACATGGGAGGGAAAGGGAGACTGCACCAACAAATACATGTGAAACTGACCTTCCTCAATATTCCTACATGTGGAGTATATTCCTGCATAGTTTTTACCATTGATGCAAATATGGCCATGAATCTGATGGAGAATACTGTGGGAAAATACATGAAAACTTCTTATATGTAAACAAATACCTTTAGAAAATGAATTTTGGGGCCTTGGGGCTCAGGAACCTAGTCTTAGAGAACATTAAGGTCAATTGGCATGACAAGTCCATAAAGACAATGTCCTAAATCCTACTTTGGTGAGTTACAGGAGTCTTTAAAACTTGTAAGTAGTCATATAAGGTACAACTACTCGCCTCTCCCTGTCTGGATGGTAGAAAAAAAGATAGAAATCAAATACATTTGGAAATAATGGATCACAAGAACCTCCATCTTCATGGTGTTAAGACCAGAGGACCAGGATGTCTGGCTAGTATTATCAACTGCTCTGAAAAGATAACACTGGGAAGTCCTGAATATACTGAGAGAATAATATAAAAGGACACTCGAAATCATCAAAGGGACTAGGGTTACTGATCAAATAAAGGCTGATGAAACCTCCAAATTATGGACTTTAATCACCTCTCAAGTCTGGACATGACCTCATCTCTGTGATTCAATTTTCAGCCAATCACAAACAAGTCTATAAGGAAAGCAATAAAGAGAGTGATAGTGAGAGACACGCCTTAGAATCTTCAATCATTGAAGCACACATGAGCAGCATGTGCCCCAGGACAAAGTTCAGAACGAGAGGAAGAGGAAGAGGAGGGGAAGCACAAAACCCAGGGAGAAGGTGGCCTGAGCAGTGCTGCTTCAAAAGGAGTGAAATGAATGGTATGAATTATTGAATGTAAACCTCTATAAATGTATACCCAATTAATAATTTAAGGTGAAAGTTAAAAATTTAATTAAAAAATTTTAAAGAAACCAACTGCAACTTTTTGTTGTTGTTGTTGTGTAGTAAGGGGTCAATGTTTGCCTCATAGCCTCCCATGTGATACAGAAGAGATTCAAAAGTTTGGGGGGGTTGGGGTTTTTTTTGGGGCGGGGGTTGGCTAGAATATTTATTGAAGCATATCCATAGGCCTTTTTTTGCACAGAGTTTCTGGGTGTGTTTAAACCAACAACACTTGGATTTGTAACTGAGCCATTACCCATGGCACCATGAGGTAGCTCACCTATTAAGACCACTTATGAAAGCACTTACCTGCTTTGCTCTTCCTCATTTGGACCAAATATCTTTAACCCTAAATTAGCTTTTGAACTTTTGATGATGTATACTTCTGACTTTGTGCCTTTGCCTTATTGATACACCAAGAACTTCGTATGGTTGATTCTCCAATTCCTGATTTCTTATCTTATTCCACAATTGTTGTCATATTCCAAACATAGATACTGAAAGGATTCTCTATTTCTCATATTTTTCTGTGCATAGTTTGCAACCTCATGGGAAATGGATCTATTTGGGTGTGTGATATCATATGGTCCAGATGAAAGCACTCTGATATACCAGGCATAATGCATAAGAATGGGAACAAAGCACTCCGAAGGCACCACTATGTCTTTCTAATCTTTAGTCAAAGAATTCCGGGTTCTTCAATTAATGTCATGTTAAAGCAACAGTTTTAAAATCCACAAGTTCTTTGAGATGAGTAAACACAAGACATTTGAAGGTATGCTAATTATATAATCTGTTGCTATATTGAGACTTAAGGATGGAGAGGTGGAGTCTAGCCTGTTAATCAGGTCATAGTTTGTTGACCTCATTTGGATGCCCTAAGGAGTTAAATAGCTCACTGGCAGCAACACACACTCACGCCCTGTGAGACATTGCAGCTGACAGGATACATGAAGCTACACTAGTGCCCTCTGCTGGAAAACACACGGAGATGCTGCCAGCACCAAGATGCTGACAAAACACTGGATTCACAAGACTTTCCACCCACTGGCCTGTGTTCTTCCTACATTTGGCATCATTGCCAAATGATGCTTCATGAGTCTAGAGAGGAATTTATAGATTGGAATCAAGCATATGGGCTAATACCGGATGTGTGGACTTGATCTGGACTGAGCTGGAATGTTTTCTCAATATCTGATTGTTCTCGTATATAAAGCTCTTTGTTATGCACATATGTGTCTCCATGAATTTGTTTCTCTAGCTTACCTTGACTAACACAAAATGGGTAAGATCAGAACTGTAAGGTGCACAAAACATTCCAATGAAATTCTCTTAGAAAAACCATTCTACGCTTGAAAACGGAGCAGATGCAGTGTTGCTGTGGGGGCAAAACGCTGCTTGGAATAAGCATTTTTTTTGAAAAGTCACTT
Source organism: Nesogale talazaci (assembly GCA_004026705.1). Taxonomy (NCBI): domain Eukaryota; kingdom Metazoa; phylum Chordata; class Mammalia; order Afrosoricida; family Tenrecidae; genus Nesogale; species Nesogale talazaci. The sequence continues at coordinate 166,158 of PVJH01002384.1, read as the reverse complement.
TTTTAGCTACTTCTCTGCCTCAATTTAACTGACACAATAGATCTCCTGAGAAGTCACTGTTTTGGCCTTACTTGTTGAAGGCATTCTAATGAAACTAGCACAAATGTAGTTGTATTCTGGTAAAAACTTCTCTGGAGTTACCCACTGATCACAGAGGCACATTTAAACACCTTTCATTTGGAGCAAATCTGTGCCTATATGAACTAAAACCCTATAAGCAATACATTGTGACTTTCTGTTTAATGTCATAAGGCCTCCACTTGTCTGTCAGCTTGCTGCTGCTATGATCTAGCATGGTCACTAATGGTGGACCTATTTCAGTGGAGATTACAGATTAAGGTAGAGTAAGGAGAACCTGATAGTAAACTTCTTTCAATACAATATCATCTGAAAATCTTATGCCTAACATAAGAGCATTGACTAATATAGAACCGGCAGTTTAATTCCTCGGATTAGAAGGCACTCATAATGCAGCTAGAAAAGAGCTAATTCCTCAAAGTAGAATAAAACTTACTTAAGTTCCACAGCCTGAAATGAGAAGCACCAGCTGCAAATGTTGATTAACAATAAGAAGATGGAAATTCTGAAATAAGAATTTAAACATTAGATCCCATCTACTATGAAATAGAACAAATATCATCAATAACTAGTAATCAATAACCCAAATGAACTAGTTTGAGCTATTTTGATTCAGAAAATTCTTTGAACGACTATGCCAAGAAGAAAAATTAAAGAGTAAGAGTGTCATTGATTTGTCAAAAAAAAAAAAAAGACAGTTTAAACTCTGGCTAGGAGTACTTGAATAGTGAAATACTAGTCCGTGAAGCGATAAATAGCATCCATATGGCTACCAGTAAGATTAATTAATTAACTCACTCAATGTATACACCTACTACCAAAGTCCAAATTAAGTAGTTGAAGATGTTGCCAATTTAGAAGGACTGAAATCCACCAAACATGCAAAAAATATTCATTTGTAATTACTAGTGATATAAAAGTTGCAAAACAAAGAAGGAATGGTATTGGAAAACATGATGATAAAAATGACTCTGAAGAGAGCGTAAGAGAAGGGCTGAGTCCTGGTGGCGTAGTGGTTGTGCGCAGAACTGTGACCCACTGAGATGGAGGTTCAATTCCATCAGGGGCTCCACAGGAGCAAAGGCTGGGCCTCCTACTCCCACCACCAGAGGGCAGTGGTGACACAAAAAACAAAAATAAATAAATAAAAGAGCACAAGAGAGAGTTTTGCAAAATCAGAACTTACTCAATGGAAATGCCTTTTATCAACATCATAAACAGTGGTAATACTTGAGAACATCACCGGACAGCATACTCAGAAATCAGTTCACTATGTCTTTGGGAAGAGAGGCAGAGAAACTTAAGATCATCCATCAATATAAGACCAGAACTGCACATGAAGAGACCATAGATAGGATCAAATGGAAACTGACCAAAATTTCAACAAGGCCGTGGGAGCCAAAGTAAAACCTTTGTTTTTAAATCCCACATTAACTTAAGGACCATCTCAGAAATAGATTGGATGCTTTGAACACTGATGCACAAAGAGAAGATTAGTTGTGCAATGACACCAAAAAAATATCATCCAGAATGAAAGCAAGAGCTCATTCCAAAAATGAGCATGTCTTATACAACTACTTAAAGACAACAAAAATCTTCACAGCTGGGTCAATAAACAATATCATTTTAAGTGAAGGATTTAGGCTTACTTGGTTCCACAATCAATGCCCATGGAAACAACAACCAAGAAATCCCCAATCACCTTGCCTTGGGGAAATTTGTTGCAAAAGATTTCTTTGCACTAAAATATGCTGTCACTTTGAAGATCAAAATATAGCTGATCCAAGCCATGATACTTCCCACCCTCTCCTATGCACGTGGAAGTTGGACAAAGAATAAAGAAGACCAGAGAGGAAGTGGTTCCTTTGAACTGCCATGTTGGCAAAGAATATGAAATGAACGGTGGGCTAATCAATGAATGAACCGCCTGACTTGGAAGAAGCATAGCCAGAATGAGCCCTCACTGCTAATATTCTGAACATAAGAACAAGAGGAAAACATTTCTGGAGAAGGACGTCGTACGTGTCAAAGAACAGAATCATCAAAAAAGAACATTACCTTCAATGAGATAGATTGATACAGTGGTCACAACAATGGGCTCAAACACCAGAGCTCCCTGGTGGCACAGAAGCTATGCATGCCTCAAAGTCAGTAGTTGAAATCTCCAGGTGTCCATGGGAGAAAAGCAAGGCATTTATTCCACTTCCATAAAGAGCTACAGTCTCAGAAACTCAGAGGGGCAGTCGTACCCTGTCTATATTATAAAGTCCCTGTGTCTCATAATTGACTCGGTGGTAATGAATGAGTCTTTGTTAGCTGCTTTAATAGACCCTATAATCCCGAGTCTTGTCTCTGAGTTCTGGGTGATAACTACAAGGAACTATTGAACCCATCAGAGATGTAGAGTTCCATGGGAGGTGTTGGAGGTCTTTTCAGGAGAGGTATCAGGTTGGTGTTCTCAGAATAGGGTGAAAAAAGGCAGGAGTTTGGAGGCATCTCTGACCTCTGCCTTCTATCATCCTTGAACTGATGTGGAATTGAATTTCTCTCCTGAGAGTAGTCAGGGCAAGTCAGACTTAGCGCTCTTGCACATTTCTCAGGAGCTTACTTTTGTCTCTAATGGCCCTTCTGTGGTGGGTTCGGCCTTGAACTGCTAACCAAAAGCTCAGCAGTTGGAATCCACCAGGCTTTCTGCAAGAGAAATGGGAGGTTTCCTTCTCCCATAATCATTCACAGCTGTAGAAACTCTAGGGTTTCTAAGAAACTTTAGTTATAGGATCCCTGCCTTATAAAGTCCCTAGGTTTCAGAACAGATGCCTTCACAGTGCATTTTCTTTTGTTTTGAGTTGCTCTTTGTTTTGTTGGGGTGTTTTTCCCCCTGCTTATCAAATTAATATCAGTGTGTTTGACCTATCAGAATAATATTCTTCCCATTTCTTACATGCTCCATTGAGTTTCTTCTGCCAATCCATGACTTACGATTATTTATAATTTTGTGTAATGTTGTTTATTTGAAAGGCATTTTTATTAGACCATTTATTTATTTATTTATTGGGGGGGGGGGCTTCACTGGTCTCTGGTGGGAGTAGGAGGCCCAGCCATGCTCCTGGAGAGCTGCTGCTGGATTTGAACTGCCAACCCAGTGGGACGCAGTTCTACACATAACCACCATGCTACTGGGGCTCAGCCCTAGACTTCCTTTTTTTTTTAAAAGAAAGAGTCAAGGAACTTAAAATCCAGTATTCTATTGCACAGATTTTCTGATTGTTGATAAAGGAGAACACTTACTACTTTAGTCACCTGCCTCTAAATGAAAGATGCCCCATAAGGTAGTGGTGTCAATTAGGGGAAATTCCACCTCCCCAATCCCTTCCACAACAAGGGACACTTGCAACACTTGAATACTTATATCGATGCTACAAATGATGTGGGTGCAACTGTATTTTCATGTGTGGATCCCACAAAGCATACAAAAGTTCCCCACTACAATGCATTACTCAGGGCGAAGAACTAGGTCTCAAGGAAATGTCCCAGTTTTCAGTCACCTCATCTTGCTCTTTCTTCTAAAAAGAAGAGAAATGTCTTACTTCACTTTCAAGTACAATCTGTACATATCTGCCTCACGCCCGCTCCTTTGCTTTCCATGAAGGAATGCCACAGCACACAAAGAAGGTGGACTCCTAACTGCTGCTAACCAGGTGATAACGTTGGCAGGGCTCGTTCTATCATGGTGGTCTGCAAGATTTTTTTTTGTTTGTTGTCTGTTAGCGACAGGAAGGGAGGTGACTTTAATTCAGTGGAGGGTTAGCAAGGCTATTAGGACTTATCTGTGCCATGTCCTTCAACATTGCTTTTATCAGTAATAAAGCTGACATTTTGATCTCTAACTGTCTGAGTCTTCTATCATTCTCTCTAAATTGGTTCTGATCTCAGGTTGGGAACAGTGGTGTTATTTTTTGACCCCCTAAAACCCAAAATCTGTTGCCATCTGCTGGTTCAGGATCTTAATGGCTTACCTCTAGAATTGGTGGCCCCTCATGTCAAAAGTTTTCACTTAAATTCAGCTCAAATATAATGTTAACTAATGAATATGACTCACACACATCATGGCCCAAATGGTAACAAAAGGACTCAAAACCAAATCTACTGCTGGTGTCTATTCGATTCCTGAAGGACCAAATAGGATTACCTTATAGTGTTCTCAAGAATATAAAATTTTATAAAAGCATACAGCCACTTCTTTCTCCTGTGGGTCATGGGCTACAGCTGCAGATATTTGCCTTAGCAGTCTAGCACTTGAACCACTGTGCCATCAGGAATCAGATATCAATTTCAAACTTTAATTTGTAAACCAAATTGCTTTTGTCTCTTTATAAGTGATAGAGCAGACTTCAAAATTTGTAGGAAAAATTCATTATCAATAAGCTCAATTTTTCTACAAACTTTTTTGAAGACCCCTTTTAGAAGTAATATAAAAAATGTATAATTATCCTTGTGAAATTTTTTTCTGAAAAAGAAAGCTAATATCTTACCCAAATTTTTTTTGATTTTATTTTTTTGGGGGGGGGTATCACTGCTCTCTGGTGGTCGTGGAATCTACCCAGTGCCGCTCCTGAGAGCTGCCGCTGGATTTGAACCGCCAAGCCCGTGAGCTGCAGTCCTGCACTCAACCACTTACGCCACCCGGGTTCAGCCCTTCCCAAATTATTTTTAAAAATTCTAATACATCTGTATTTTATAAATCTTTCCATCAGAAGTTTCCTCATTGCTTACCAATGGACCCACCAAATTGAATTTGTGATAAAAAGGGGAAAGACAGAAGACACAGAATTTGTGGATGAAAGAAAAAAAGGAATGAGCCAAAATTTTCCAATAGGGTATAATGTGCCTAAGATACATAGAGGCCATGCGGTGTTGTACATCAATGATGCTGCTTGTCTGAAGCCAAACACAAAACCCAGTCCCTTGGCTTCTATCAAATCCCGTGTAAGAAGAGTATATTTTTCTCATGAAGCTGCAGAGAGTGAGTCTAGTCTATTTTGGTTAGGTACCGTCAGTCCGTTTAAACTCACGGCAGCCTCATGTGACAGAGTACATCTTCCCCACAAGGGATGTAACTTTCACCAGATTCTCATGTTGTTCTCATGATGAGCCTTGCAGTGGGTTTGAAATGCACTTGAGCACGTAACCATTGTATCAGCACATTAAGTGATGTGAAGCAATGTTGTACACAACCAATGTCTGACCATCTCCCCCAAACATTCTCTAACAAGTCAGAATGGGCCATGTATTTGGTCAATGCTACGTGGCCAAGGCAAGAGTTGAAGGGTCGCTGTGCATTTCAGGGAACAAGACTCACAGAGGCTTCCTCTCCATACCAGCTTTCCAGGGTCATCTCAATGACTGTCAGTGAAGATTGTAAATTGCTGAGTTGTTTCTACCTCTTCCTCCCTGAAGTAACATATGTCATTTCTAGCCTAAACAACCCCATGCCCCAAACCAAAAGCAAACAAACAGCAGCCAAATAATAATGTGCTTGATTTTCACTCAAGGTGAGCTATGAGGGTCAATAAAGAACTGCATTCCATTGGGGTTTTCATGACAAAGGATCTTTAAGAAGCAGGTCACCAAACCTGTCCTCTGAGGTTTCTCTGGTTTGGTTTGAACTGCCAACTTCGTAAGTAGGTAGACAAGCATTAGACCATTTGCACTACCCAAAGACGCCAGGATTACTAGCTACATCTAACATAAACGCTAATAAGAAGTATAGCCACATGGTGTGTCTGAAGATTGTGAGAATGTAATGTTGGTGAGAAGTTCTCATGGTTATCACAAAAAAACTGTGGTGGCTAAGTGCTAAAGCACTCGGCTGCGAAATACATGGTCAAAGGCTTTGAAGACGTGGCAGTCTGCTGCTATAAAAATCGACAGCTTGTCATCTACCTTTTGGAGCAAAGTAATTCCATCAAATCCTTCAATGTATTTCCCAAGCATTACTACAGTAATTCACAAATGCCCAGAATTTCCAGAATAATCAAGATAGAGAAAAAAATTCTAGTGTAGGAAGGATTCCACCTTCTGATGGTGAGAGAATGAATAATGCTTACTATCCTTCTGATGGTGAGAGAATGAATAACGCTTACTATTTAGTGTTTAGAATGTATGGTATTTACTATTTAGTATTCTGGATTCTCTGAATCAGAGAATCACAATGCTTCTCTGCTCTGTTCACATTACTACTGTGGGAGGCCACTATGTCCTATGGGAAAACAGGGAGCATCTAGTGCTCTCATAGGTACCCAGTTTGAGTCTTGGCGTTCTTTCTATGGCATTTTCCTGAGAAAATCTAAAAGTTACAAGCTAAATATTTTCTTTCTCATGAGCCTTTATTTTCAGTGGGATTGATTTAGTGTGAATATTTTGGGGAAATGCAACTATACACAAAGACTGAAATAAAAAGGCAATATGTCGGCCTGTCTTTTTGGGTAGAAAAACATTATGTATATGTCCATTTTAACAGAAGCATTTAACAAATAAACAACATATAAAGGACTTGGGTTCTATACTACATTGTCTGTCCTTTGGACAATTTCACATTCTTTCTAAACTTTATGAATTGTAGCCATTTATAAGGGGAAAGAGTTAATGCCTGCTGCCCTGATCATTTCTGTGGGATGTTCTGGACTATGGAAGATATAGATTAGGGATGGTTCAGAAGTAAAAGAAAAAAGAACTAGCAGAACATGCATAGGTAAAAAGGAAGAGGGGAGAAGAAAAGGAAAAGGAGAAGAAAATAGCAGGCATGTATGCCAGTATTAAAGACATCACAGAAACAAATACGTAATCTAAAACAGGTCACGGTAAGGCTTTGCAAGCACTGTCCGATCCTAACAGAGGGTATGGAGCACAATTTTCCAAACACTCTTTGAAACAGAAAGTTTATGATGGTTTTAATGCAGTGTTCTAATTCATAACTTTTTGTCATTAAGCAAATGTTCCATGATAATGTGGTAATGTTATGCCTTTTCTGTTTAATCACCTAAATCTGGGCTTTGTTGGATACCTCAAAGTGCAGGAGGAGTTTTACTTTCCAAAGTCTTTAGAGATACTGGGTACTCTGAACAGACAAACCCTTGCTTTATTCTTTCATCATGATAATAGAAGCATTTGAAGCAATGGGATCAGGGGAATTAGAGGAAATGCTCATTAAAACAAATTTAAAAGGTCTAATGATTAAAATATTGATTAATTAGTGAAACATTGATTAGCAGTCACACATTATCAACTACAAAGTTTCTAATTACTGCACCATTATTCCATAGATTGACCTGTTCTCTTCTGTCACTTATGATGAAGAACAATTTTTATTAAGTGGGTTTTGGGTTTTTGACCTGTAAAATTTTAATAGGGAGTACAAAGTGAGTGTCGTGTGTGGTTTGGCATCTTATTCACCAAGGACTAGTAGTTACTGTCTCTATTTAACCAAAGGCACAAGAGTGTAAGAAGGACACATATATGCAGAGTATAAAAATTTACCATCTTTCCAATATGCAGAGTATAAAAATTTACCATCTTTCCAATCAAACAAAAAAATGCCACGTGTTCTTCTATTTTATGGGATAAAAGGGACTGCTTGCCTTCCTAGCTGTTATAACAAATAGATATGGAACTCACATATATTGTGCACCAAATTTCCTAAGGTGCAAAAATCTATTGTGGCACTTACACAATCTCCTGTCAACTTGCAAATGGGGTGGAGTCTTGCCTGCCAGGTTGCAGTTTGATGACCTCATTTGGAGGTGCTAAGGAGATAAATAGCTCATTGGAGACCAGACCCTGGATTTCTCCCTGTGAGACATTCCCCTATCAGCTTTGCTGATAGAGCCAGAGACCTGGAGATGGAGGAGTTACAGGGAGACCCATGCCAGCACTGAGATTCTTTTGCTGCCACTGGATCCACAAGACTTTCCATCCACTGTGATCTTCCTGAATTCTGCATCATTTCATGTGTTGCGTGAGTCTTAAGAGGAATTTACAGACTTGTATTGAACATATGGGATACTATCAGACTTATGGACTTGATCTGGACTGAGCTGGGATATATTCTTAATATATAATTACTCTTAAGCTTTTTCTTTTACACATATCAGTCTGGCTGAATTTGTTTCTCTGGTCAGTCAATACTCACACATCCATACATGATAGAGAATAAAATATTTGCTGTAGACATTTAATTGTATTTGCTGGTTACGGAACTTATTTGATACCATTGCTCCTGCATCTGGTTATTGTTTCTAGTTACTTACTATCAAGTTACTTCTAACCCATGAGAGAGAAGGAGACTTTCCCCAGCCTCATGCTATCATCATGATCCTTGATATCTGTGAGACTGGCATTGTATTGAATGTGTCAGTCTTCTTCACTTAGGGTTTGTGTGGTTTCTACTGACTGTGTACTACCAACTACAATGTCCTTTTCTAGAGGTGGGTCTTTCTTGATAAGGTGTCCAAAGTAAGCAAACTGATGGCTCACCATGCTTGCTCCTACGGGTGCATTTGTTCCCAAGATAGACTTGTTTCATCCCTCAGCCCACTGATGGAGTTAATATCCTTTGTCAACAGCACAATTTGAATCTATCAACCCTATCTCTATTTTTCTTCATCCAGCTTCAAGTCAATATTAAGCAAGTGAAAAGATCATAACATAAGCCAGGGGTACCTTTGTCATCACAGGGACATGCTTGCTTTTAAAACTTTGAAGATGTCTTGTACAGCAGACTCATGTCAGCATGATAGACATCTGGAAATTTATTTTAGCCACAAAGGGAAGAGATCAAGTACAAACTTGAATACCTGTCTAACTGTCTCTAATTTTATAATGCAGATGCCCTCTTAGAGAAGTTCCTACTCTTTACCATGCTCTTGACCTGGACAACGTGTGTCAGCTACAATCATGCCTGGACAGACACCAATCTTCAAAGTTGTTTGTTTATTCCTACCTTCCAGGACTTTCTCGAATGTCTCTAGCAATCAACTCTTGCCTACAACCACTCCTCTAAAAAACATAGCTTAAGAGTAGCTAGGTTGACACAATGCAGAGACACAACATCAAGCGAATGGAATTTGAACCTGCAGTGCTACAGACACCAACCTGTCTCTGGACGTACACACAGTAGAAGATTTCAGGAGTCAAGAGCCAGTTGGAAGGTTGCTCACTAACAACCTAGCAACATTTTTTTTTTCCTGGTAGTAAGAATCCATTTTACTAGATAGGAAAAGAGCAACCAAGAATGATTCATAGCAGGCCAATGAAAATACCCCATTTTTAATATTTCAATTGGGTCATTTCTGGACATCTTGCAAAGAAGATCTTGTTGATCTCAATAACTGTCTGTTTAAATCTGCTGAGGCAGTGCTTATGCTCTGATTCACCAAGAGAAAAGGCCAATACGCCACGCAGGGTTACAATCTCAATATAACTGTCTGGAAGGGCTGCTCCAGGTTTACTCCTGATGAGATCAGCTCTAAGGCCAGAAAGCAGATTTACAGCATGAACATAAATGAGCAGGGGGCACACCTTTTTGATCATACATATGCTTGACAGGCAAAATGTGCTTACAACCGTATTGCCAAGTAAGTAACAGCGAGTAAGCTCTTTGCAGTCAGTGGAAAATGACATCCCGAAGACAATTCTGAGCAGAGTATTAGGCTGACAAGATCAACAGCACAGTCAGGAAAGGGCCTGGCTGGAAGAGCTGGTGCTCACTGCCCTGCAGGGGAGGGATTCCTGTAGGCTTAGCTTCTGGGTCCTGCGGAGGGGCCATGTTTTGGAAACAGCTAGCTCATTCAGAAGCAATTGAAAGGAGAACTGGCATTATGCCCAGATCAGAAATACCCTACCTGCTCCTGCCTATGTGGAGACCACAAATAAAGGAAATGCACTGCCAGTCTCATCAACCAAGTGAACAAATCCCTGGTCTGAAGAGTCCTTGGCATCCCCCTGTTTCATGCTTCTGAAAACATCAATAGCCTAGAGAAGGGAGAGCCCTTTGCTATGATCTGTTTCATTATTTTAATGTTTTCTAATTTCTTGCCATTTAGATTACACATGTTCTCTGGGAACCATTTAAGCTTAAAAATTCAAAGTGAAAGGAAGGATTTAAGATAACTCAGCTTCTTTTTCCTTACTTGTTTTGTCACTTCCAACAAAAGTGCTTATTGATCCTAAATTAAGATTTACTCTTTTGAACAAGTAGATTTGAGGATATGATATACAATGTACGTTTATATATGATATACACATACGTCCATAATTATAGAGTAATGTCTATACTACATAAATATGTAATCTAGCACTAAATATTAATGTGTGAATAGCTAGAAAGTTGCCTTACAAGAAGAGGCATAGTAGATTTCCATTTTTCTAGTGAAAAAAGGAAACCAAATGAGACAGTTAAGGTTCATTGTGCTAACCTGGCTGATAAACACTTGTGGGATTAATGGAAGGGTGGAGAAATAAATGGCTCAGTGAATCTCGCCTTTCTAGTTCTCAGGTCTCTTGCTTTCTGATGGCTAGACCAGGCTGCAGCTGTCTCTGCTAGTTTCCTGCTTCAGCTGGCAAGGCTCACTTCCTGTGAGACATCTCTGAGGAGAAGTCACCTGGACCTACCCTGATGCATTCCTGGGTGCTGGAGCAGCCGTGTGGAGATCCCTGCCAGTGCTGAGATGCTTACAAACTCACTGATGTGGCTTTCCTCCTGCAGTCATTATCATTGTGTGTTTTGTGAGATGGAGGAGGAGTTTGTAGATCGGTGTGGAACATATGGGCTTATAGGCTTGGAGAGCACTAGGTTGGGGTGCTTTCCTAGTATACACTTGTCCTTTATATAAAACTCTGCCTATACATAGGAGTTTCTGTGGATCTGTTTCCCTAGTTTACTCAAACTGACACACCACATCAGAGCATATAGAAACAAATTTAGTGGATGCCTAGCCTAAGTTTTATTACATAGCCTAAATTAAAATAAAAATAAAAAACTTTGATAGTAATAACGAAAAAAGAAATATTTGATCTCCTTTGCAATTTATTAGTATGCTTTATAAATACATAAGTATTTTTATGAATGTGGAAAAATTCCTTGTGTTATATAAAGTTATTACACCTTGATTTGCCACATTTCCATTATTCATCTTGTAGTTTCTCTTTTAATTTGGAGAGTATTTCAAGCACATGGACCTTTCACTATTAATTTCTATGTAAACATTTATGTTTAGAATTATTTCCCTCTCAAGTGGAAGATGTTCCTACTTAGAGGAGAAAGAGAAAAAAGAGCCAGAGATAGACTGACACATGGAAATTTCTATATCGCAACAAATCCTATGACTTCCCATGACAGGCATTCAAAAAACTCTCTAAACTTCTACTATCTCTGAAAAATCATCCCAGTCTGCTGTCCTCATTTTGCAATATTTAAAAGCACACTCAAATAGCTGAAAAAAATCTTGAAGACTCTACAACTAGGTCTCACTTATTGACTGTATCATTATCTGACTTATTACATTTCTGACAACAGTAAAAAACTTATATTCAACTAAATCACATGATAGAAGCACACTTGTAGTAGTAACTAACATAAAGGTGTGACATGACAGTACAGCTAGCTATGATATAAAGTCAAGGTGTCTACTTTACTAGACTATGTCTCTCAGTGATCTGGCTTCCATTTAATCATGTGATTTGATGATTATGCAATGATGTACTTTGGCAGCTGTGTGATAATACATTTGGTAGTTAGTAATGAAGCAAACAATTATACTTTGTGATCTGAGGTCTTCATTTTCTATTTTTAGCATTTTCTTCATTTTCTATTTTTAATATTTTCTACTTATAGCATTAAATTCCGCATAATAATGATCCTTGGATCCTAATTATACTGGTAAGAGGCATGGGTATAGTTGCCATACTCAATATAGTCTAAATATTATTTTATTTCATTACAACTTTCTTGTAATATCATAGAACTTGTTTTTGTTTTATTTTCTGAATACTCAAATGTCTTTATGTTTAAAAAACAAACACAGTTTTTCATATTGCACACTGTCCAGTGTCTCCCCTCACCCACTTTCTTGTTGTCCATATCTCAGGAAGGAGGTTATATGTAGATCCTTTTAATTGATTCCCCCTCTCTACTCCATCTACCCTCCACCCTCCCAGTATCACCACTCTCACCACTGGTCCTAACGGGATTATTTGTCCTGGATTCCCCATGGTTCCAGTTCCTGTTTATACCAGTATACATCCACTGAGCTAACCAGGTTTGTAAGGTAAAATTCAGATCAGGATAGTGGAAAGGAGGAATTATAAAAGAACTGGAGGAAAGTTGCATATTTCATCATTGCCATACTGTACCTTGACTCACTTATCTCCTCCCCACAACCCTTCTCTTCTGTAAGGGGATATTGCTTCCCCGCAGATAGAATTTGGGTACCCAATCTGCACTCCCCAACATTTATAATGATATAATTTTTAGGTCTTGATTTTCAACATCTCATGGTCACACAGGCTGGTGTGCTTCTTCAATGTGGTCTTTTATGCTCTTCAACTAGACAGCTGCTTGTTTATCTTCAAGCCGTTAAGACCCTAGACAGTGTATCTTTTGATAGCCCAGCACCATCAGCTTTCTTCACCACATTTGCTTATGTACACCTCTGTCTTCAGCAATCATGTCAGGAAGGTGGGCATGCAATGATATGATTCTTGTTCTTTAATGACTGTTACCTGATTCCATTGACCCCTCGTGGTCACACAGACTGGTGTGCTTCTTCCATGTGGACTTTGTTTCTTCTGAGCTAGATGGTCACTTGTTTACTTTCAAGCCTTTAAGATCCTAGATGTTATATCTTTGATAGCCGGGCACCATCAACTTTCTTTACCTTGTTTGTTTGTGCACACATTTGTCTTCAGTGATTGTGTTGGGAAGGTGAGTATCAAGAAATGCCAATTTAATAGAAAAAAGTGTTCTTGCATTGAGGAAGTACTTGAGTGGAGGCCCAATGTCCATCTGGTGCCTTAATGCTAACCCTATAAGTATATTCCCCATCTTCATATATAAAGACATTCACTATGTTTATGCCTGTGTTTAGACCTCTGTATATGCCCTTTGCCTCCTAGTTCCCTCTACTCTTTCCTTCTACTTTCCTCTTGTCCCACTATCATGTACATGTTTATTTAAATTTCAGTAGTTTTTCCCCATTACATGACTCTTGATCAATCCCTATCATGCCTGTTAAACGAATAATAATTTATAAATTATCAAGGGCCCATGAGGGGGAGTGAGGAGTGGGTGGATAAAAGAGGAGCTAATATCAAGGACTTAGGTAGAACGGAAATGTTTTGAGAAGGATGATGACAATAAATGTGTATATGTGCTTTGCATACAGTGAATGCATGCACAGATTGTGATGAGTGTTGTATGAACCTACAGTAAAATGATTTCAACAAACAACAAAAAAACAAACAAAGCACTGCTATTAAGTTTCTGACTCATAACTACCTATGGGGTAGTTTGCAAAACTCTGAATTTTTACAGGAATGCATAGGCTCATCTTCCTCCTGCATGGTGACTGCTGAATTTGTCTTCCCAACTTGTGATTAAAAGAGTTATCCCAATATATCACTGACAGCACTGGCAGGGTTTCTGCAGGCCATCAGGGGGGTTCAAATTCAAAGCAACTCAACACGTTAGAGAAGAAATTCTCCTGGGGATTTTGAAGGCTGCACACTGGACAGCAGCAGAACAACTGACCTTGTGTAGCACCCCTCTGCATACTGTATAGGCCATCAGAGAGCTCTCTAGTCATGCTTAGATATTGTTAAATGTTGACTCATAATGACTCTCTACACAGCAGAAAGAAACACTGCCCTCTCCTGTGACATCCTCATAATTGTTATGTCTGAGACCATTGTGGCAGCCGCTGTGTTAATTCAGCTCCTTGACATCTTCTTCTTGTGGTATGGCCTTTAACTTTTGAAGACTTCACCTGTCCTTTTCCAAGGACCAGTCTCTCCTAAGAGTATAGTCAAAATATATAAGACAAGTCTCGTCACTTTCCCTTCTCGGAAGCATTCTGACTGCACGTTTTCTGTTGTTCCCTGGCAGTCTATCATAATTCCACTCGTCTTCAAAAGTGCCATCCTACAAATTATCAACACTTCTTCAGTCTTCTTTATTCAATATCCAATTTTCATATGCGTACGAGGCCATTTAAAATATCCTCCCTTGGGACAGACATGCCTCAAAGTTATATGTCCTTAATGTTCTTCACTTTAAAGAGGTCATGTGCACCATATTTACCCACTGTAACGTCATTTGATTTCATGACTACTGTTTTCATAAGCATTGATTGTGGATCCAAGCAATATAAAATCCTTGATAACATTGATCATGTCCCTAGTTATCATGATGTTACTTACTGGTCCAGTTGTGAAGACCAAGGTTTCTTTTCATTGACTTGTAATCCACACACAAAAGGCTGCATTCCCTGATTTTCATCAGCAAGTGCTGCAGTTCCTCATTCCAGTCAGCAAGCGAGTTTGCATAATCTGCATATTGAAGGTTGTTAATAAGCCTTCCACCAGTTGTTATTCATGGTCCAACTTCTAGAATTATTTGATCAGCCTAAAAATTGAATAATTATGAGGAAACTATAACTTTGATGCACATCTTTCCTGATTTAAACCACGCAAATGACTGGTACTCTCTCTCTTTCTCCCCCCAAAAAAAATTTTATTGGGAGATTATATAGATATCAGGTCTTTCCAGATTTCAATTACATCAATCAGTATTATACAATTACTACCAAAATCAGTGTAAAAAATTATCTTCCTTCTTGAACCTATTGACATCAGTTCCCTTTTGCTGCCCCCCACCATCACTGTGCCTCCCAGAAACTTTTATTCTACTTGCTGACTCTGTAGATTTATCAATCCTGGGTTTCAAGTACTGTAAATGAGCAAAGCATATAACAAAATACAGAAGGGTCACCCAATAGCAAAGTTATGATAGAAACCACAATATAAATAAACAAAAACACAGAACATGTTGAAAACTTGATCAGGCCCAAGAAGAATGAGAGGAGCCATCATCTGAGAAGATTTCAGTCATTCAAGTCAGGTTTATTAGTTTGACCTTCTATCGTCATCACTCCAATGCACTCTGTTTGGTGATCAGGCTGCCCCCACCCCCTCGTGCCCCTCCTTGTTATGGATAGAGGGAAATCACCAGAGACTTATTTCCTATGTAGATCTCAAGAATGTTTCTTGGGCTCCCAATGTTATCCATAGCGTTCTGCAAACCAGAATTTCATCACTGAGACTCTGATACTGTTCCCTTCTTATGGCTTCATATTATATGATTTACAATCTTTTGGTTGTTCATGCTGTTGTGCTTCCACCATGTGGACTCAGTTGACATCTCACTTAGATGACTGCTTGTTGGAAACCAGATTTTGAGATCCCAGATGTTATTTTTATCTGATAGCTGGGCACCTTCTAATTTTTTTTGCCACACTCTGCTATAGCATGCGTATCTTCTGTGCTCCCTTGAGAGGGTGAATATTGAGTGAGGTCATTATGTAAGAACAATTTGTTATGAAATTGGAGCTAGAATTTAGTGCAGGCCCCAAACCCATTCATGGATCTATGTTATTTATCTGTCTTTGGCTCCTTTTGATAGCTCAGTGTTATTTATGGTCGAAAGTCTTATCAGTCATCTGCCTGGAGCATTAATATCTTCCATTCATATTGTTATTGATTAGCACTTGAAACTAATTTTTTAAAGCCCTGATGAGAGAGTCACATTGAGCCAATGTAGGCTATCTTCATATTGCAATTCTTGAGTCATTCTCTTGTACAGCATCTATCCTTTCATGGCTGGATGCTATTTTCAAAAACAATGAAAGTTAGGTTTCAGGGAAATGTTAAAATAATATTCATTGTGAATATAAGTCACAATTTTTTCCCCAAAACTGCATACCTTAGTATAGCATATAGGGCCTACTGGCAGTTCAACAGTCTTAGCCATCTTCTAATTCCTCAAACACCATGAATGTTCAGCTTACGTCCTCAGATTACAAGTATCTCTGAGGTTGAGCCAGTTCACTGAGAATAGTTTCCACATCAGATCTCCCTGGTACAGTTTCTGGAGCATGCCATGTGTCCCAAAGATCCAGGATTCAATGCCTTGGCCTTCCATGAAACCAGACCTGACTCTCTAGCCAAAAACCTGAGTCAATGTGGTCCATTCAGTGCATACCACCAGGGGCACTCCCCAAAAGCATTTACAGTTCCTAAAACATTTTTAGCCATTCTTCCCCCCAACTGGAGATCAGTCTTCCCACTTTTCCTACCAACATGTGTTCTCCCAGACATGTCTGCTCCCTTTACCAACTCCTGGTTTGACTGTCCCATGAGTATCCCTCTTCCCTCTGATAGGGTTGTCTACCTGTCCTGGAGGACCTTTCATAGCTTTAGATGGCAGTCATCCCAGAGACAAATGACTCTTTCTTGATCCATGAATCAGGTTCCCCATGAGCACAAGTAAGTGTTCTGGAATTCCCATTTTCCAAAGCCTTTCCATAGTTTGTTATTATTCACAAGTTGAATGTCTTTGCATGAAAAACAAGACACAAGCAAACATCTTTCTGTTATTCAATGCTTTCAACCAAGAGTTATCTACCATCAGCAATGATAAATATTGCTACATATGATTTTCTGAATCCACCTTAACTTTCTTCTGGCTCCCCAACAATATACTGCTGCACCTATTGCTGAGCGACTTTCAGCAAAGTTTACTTGAATGTGATATTAACACTGTTGTTTGATAATTTCCACACTCTTTTGGGTCAACTTTCTTCTTTGTACTTAGGAAATCAAAATTATATGAAGCAAGAATTTTGAGCAAAATTCTACTCCAGTACTGGATCAGATGCCACCGTTCTAATCTGAGGTCATTTCTGGTTAAGAGTTAACATGCAAATATTTAAAAATCCCAATATTTGGAAGACTGATATGAGTAAATATATAAATTTATCATTTTCTAAATAACTAATTTTGCTAACATGGTTACTTGAATATTTTATTTTTCCACAGTTCCCTTTAAATTATATTATTTTCCAATAATATATAAATTAGAGGAACTACATACATATTAGGAAATAATATATATAATATGCTAATATATATATACATTGGGGATATAAATATATATATATCACTCACTCACTGCCCTTGAGATTCAAACTCATTGGTAAATGATAAAAATCGATGACGATGCACATAATGAACAAGATAAAGGTCTACATTTGGAGCTAGTGTATTGTTATAATCTATTAAATAATGAAAATAATATCTGCTATACTTTTGCCTTGAATAAAGCTTTAAATTCATTGATTTTTCCCATGCAGTGTGATGGATGCAGAGACACGTCACCAGGTCCTTCTTCAAGTTACAAGTGTTGTTTGCTGATTATTCCATCTTTCAACTCCAGAGAATAGGACCTAGCTGCAGTCTCCAGAGCTACCCACTTCTTCAGACAGTCCACATTTGTGACTGAAGAAATTGGAAACAAATATTTGGCCATCAGTTCAATACAGAACACATATTAAGACCATATTTGTTCCATAGCTCAAAATCAGGTCTTTTCAGGTCTCCATCACAGTGATTTTTTTTCCTTAGCCAAATCACACTTCTTGCTTAATACCTCTTGGTCCCTAAAAGATATTTTGCATCCCAAATTCTATCTCTGCATTTTTATCTAAGAAAGAAGGCAATACAACGGGACTTGGGAACTGTAGCACTCATTCAGTATAAGACCCTCAATTATATAAATTGATACAACAGCTCTAATTGGCTCAGAGAGTAGCATTTTTAAGGAAAGTGTAGAAATGGACTCTTTCACTTTATAGGGTGGCAGTGAAACATGGTAAATTCTAATGGTAAAATACCTAATACCAACAATATATCTTTATATTCATTTGAACATTATCCCCAATCACACACATGATGAAAGTCTAATTTTTAAAACTATTACTAGTTCAAGAAAATGCATCAGAATGCATGTTATCAGGTGTTGAGATGAAAGATGCCATTCAAACCCACAAGCCCCCAGAAGAAAGAGGTTAAGGCTATGTGCTTCCCTAGAGAGTTATAGCTTTAGAAATTCAATTTAATGTCTATCGCTTGGAATCCTCTTGAAGGCAGTGGGAGTTTTCTTTTGTTTTTATTTTTAATAAAGGAAAAATTAGTGGCAATAATGATAATTGAACGGGAAAGGTACTTCTAAGCACACACATACCACTGAGGTTCTGCATCAATGACTAGCTCAAGAGGGTAAAGCAAACCAAACCCACTGCCATCCAGATGGTTTGACTGATAGCAAACCATTATAGGATGACTGAGATTATAAATTTTTAGGTGAATGGGCATCCTCATCTGTCTCTTATGGATCACCTGTTAAATGTGAACTATGGACCTGGTGATTAGCAGGTCCTAGACCTAACCTACAGCACCAGCAAGGCACCTCTCATGGGAGGTTGTTCTTGTTATGTACCATGGAGTAAGTTCCAACCCAGAGCAACTCAATCTACAACAGAAGGAAACACTGTCCAGCCATCTTCACAATCCTTGTTGTGTCTAGCCTGTTGTTGCAGCCTCTGTAAAGCCATCTCATCAAGGACCTTCCTCTTTTTCAATTTCCCTCTACTCTACCAAGCATAATACACTTCTCCAGAGATTGGAATCTCCTGACATGTCCCAAAGCATGTGAAACAGAGTCTTGTTATCCTTGCGTGAAAGGAGCATCCTGAGTATTCTTCTTCCAACACAGATTGTTTATCCTTTTGGCCATTAATGGTGCTTTCAATATTGTTTGCCAGCACTGTAATTCAAATGCAGCAGTTCTTCTTCAGTCTTCTTTATTCAATGTCCATTTTCCATATGTGTAATAAATTATTGGGAATGCCAAGGCTTAAGTAGACAAGCATCAGTCCTTGAAGTCGTATCTTTGCATTTCAACACTTTGCAGACATCGTGTGCAATAGATTCACCTAATGCAGTGTTCACTTGTTCTATGACAGCTGTTTCCACAAATATCGATTGTGGATCCAAGTAGGATAAAATTCCTGACAACTTCAATCTTTTCTCCATTATCCTAATGTTACCTATCAATTTGATTGTGAGGATTTTGGTCTTCTTTACACTGAGCAGTAATACATGCTGAAGGATACTATATTTGAACTTCCTCAGTAAGTGCTTCAAGTCCTCCTCACTTTTGGCAAGGAAAGTTGTATCATCTGCATTTCCCAAGTTGTCTACAGCCAAACCTCCAATCCTAATGCCACGTTCTTCTTCATTTTACTCAGATTCTCAGATGATTTGTTCAGCAAACAGATTGAATCACTGTGGTGAGAGGATACAAAGTTGACACACACCTTTCCTAATTTTAAACCACAGAATATCCCCATGCTCTGTTTGCATAACTGCATCTTGACCTACATATAGGTTCTGCTTGAGAACAATGAAGTGTTCTAGAAGTTATCCGTAGTTTACTCGGGGATACTCCCCAAAATGGAAAAACATCTCTGCTGGGAAGAGCTTTTGCAGTATGCATTTTTCCTGCTAGGCAAGCACCCACCAACTCATTCTATTAGTGCAGCCAGTGGCATCTCCTGGGAAGGTTCTTTCTGGTCACAGTTAATTTTTTTTCCATAAAAGCAGCATCATTAAAACTTGTGTGTGTGTGTGAGAGAGAGAGAGAGAGAGAGAGAGAGAGAGAGAGAGAGAGAGAGAGAGAGAAGTTAAGAGAACAGTATGCAGCTTAAATTTTTGTTTCCTGCTTGGGAAAAATGCCACAGGTCTGTTGGGAGGGTTGAACATAGCTTACAAAAACAACCCTGTGGGAGGGTGGGAAAGTTATGAATGGTTTTCTCATTATAAAAAAAAGGTGAAATGTCTACTGATAGCAAAGCTTGATATGGTCGTCAACTTCCCAAAGAGATGAAAATATCAACTTGTAGTGCATTGGGAGTTTGTTCCACCATGTCAGACTCTTAATCAAACTTTGTATTTAGAGGTTCTGAAAAGATTGTGTAACAGTGTGTGACAAAAAACTAGTTTGCCACCATGACAATGCACCTGCTCACACAACCATCTCAGTGCTCAGTTTTCAGCAAAAAATAGCGTGCATTTCTTGCCCCCACGTACCTTTCTCCCTGAACTTTCTCCTTGTGACTTCTTTATATTTCTGTGAATGAAGAAGGACATGAAAGGACAGAGATTCAATTACATAGAATAAATGAAGAAAAAAAAAACGGGAGAAGCGCTGTCAGCCATCCAAACAAATGCGTTTGAAAAATGTTTCCAAGAATGGAACGGCATATTTGACAAATGCATTTAGAGTAATGGAGAAACACTTGAAGGTAATCAGGCTGCTTTTGTAAAAATAAACAATAATAATTAAATACAAAGCTTTGAAAATAATCCATTTTGGGGGTGTGGATCCTAATCCACTTATTAGGATCCACACCATCGGAGGATTTGGCACAGTCAATAAAACACAAGTGATCAGCTTCCTTGCACTCTTTGCTTTCAGCCAGGATCCATTGGACTGCACTTATCACTCATGCCCATTCTTATTCAATCGTATTGATAACCTTCCTTTCACAAGTGTGAAAGCTGCTGCCACTATGGCCGCATGATCTTTGGTAAAACTTCCCAATATTATTGGTAGTATTCTATAATTTGGGCGAGATTTCTAGTGGGTGAGATTCCTTTGGAATAGGTACCATATTGATTTCTTCAAGTCAGTTGGCCCAGAAGCTGTCTGCCAGATTTCCTGGCAAGTCAGTGCTTTCAGTGTTGCATCCATTTGTTGAAACCTTTCAGGCGTTCTCAATTCCTTGCGCCTTGTTTGGGCTTGACACTTTCAGTGCTGGCTGAATGTTTTCCTTCTCTACTATTGGTTCTTGCTCATAAACTACCTCTCGACAATGGACTGGGCTGAGCCCCGGTGGCGCAGTGGTTGTGGGCGGGGCTGCGGCCCCCTGGAATGGAGGTTCAATTCCAGCAGTGGCTCCATAGGAGCAAAGGCTGGGCCTCCTACTCCCACCACCAGAGGGCAGTGATGCCTTAAAAAAAAAAAAGAAAAGAAAACGGACTGTAGGCTACTACTCGTGTTTTAGTTCAGTGACTCTATTTCCCCTCATCTTCTTTGGAGGTTTCCTATAACGTTCAATATTTTGCCTCAGAATTTCAATGTTACAACGCAAAGTTGATTTTTTTCTTTAGTTCTTTTAGTTTAAAATTTATTGAGTGTGTTTTTTTCCTTTTTGGTTTTCTAACTCTAGGTCTTTATCTATTATATGATGATACTTGGCTTTGTTTTCTCTTGTTGCCCTTTCGAATTTTCTGGTCATCTCTGACATCATCGTATGCGCTAGCTGCTCTATGGTTAAGAATAGATTTCAGTCGGTTTTGCCATCCACTCTGACCGTTTCTTTCTTTCCTATCTCTTTAACGATGTTTTTATCTCTTCTTGTGTGATGTCTCTGTTGTCATCCCATAGCACATCAGGCATTCTGTTATTAGCGTTCAGTTTGTCCAATCTCTTCTTGAAATGTTCTCAAAATTCAGTGGAACATACTGAAGGCTGTGTTTTCGCTCTTGTGGACTTGTTTTCATTTTCTTCACCTTCAATCTGAACTTACATATGAATAATTGATAGTCTGTTCTACAGTTGCCTCTTGGCCTGCTTTTAGCTGCTGATATTGAGCTTTTCCATTGTCTCTCCCCACTGATGTAGTCCATTTGATTTCTGTGTATGGCATCTGGAGAAATCCACCTGTATAATTGCTTTCATGTTCTTTAAAAAAGATATTTTCAATGACGACATCATTGGCCTTGCAAAATTCTATCATGTAATCTTCAAGTTAATTTCTATAACCAAGGCCTATTTCTAACTACCCTTCCTTTCTTTTTTCCAATGTTTGCATTCTGATAATCAATGGTTATCAATATATCTTGATTGCAAATTTTATCAGTGTCAGACTGGAGATGTTTGTAGAATTCTATTTCTGCATTGCTAATTTTAGGAGTTGGTACATTACTTTCCATAATAGTTGCACTGACTGGATTTTCTCCTATGCAGATAGGTGTCGTTCTATCATGGACAACACTGTATTTTGAGATAGATCTTGAAATGTCCTTTTTGATGATGAATGCAATGCTATTCTTCAGTGTCATTCCTGGCAAAGTAAAACGTATGATTTCCAGACTCAGCTCACTAGATCCTAAATGTTAATCTTTGCACTCCATTTCAGTTTTTACAACTCTGTATTTTCCTAGCTTTATACCTCAGACATTCAAAGTTCTAGTTACTAATTGTTATTTGAACATCCCATCAACAATTCAAGGTTTCAAAAGCTTACTCCAAATGCATAATTGCAGTCAACTCTACTTTGAGAAAGCAGCCCTACCTCAAACATATTTTGAGTGCCTGCTTACCTGAGGGTTTCATTTTCTGGCGCTATCTCTTACAATGATCTGCTGATATTCATAAGATTTTTCAGTAGCTGCAGTGCTTTGATGCCATCCATAAGGTTCTCAGTGGCTATCCAAAGCAGACGGCCTATTCCTCTGTGCAGTCTGTTTTTAATTTGCTTGCTTTCATAGTCTGTTCCTAGTCTGGCACTCTGCTGAAACCTGTTCTCCTTGGATGAAACTGCTGGGTTTAGAATACCAATGACAATGGTCAGTATCACAGCAATACACAAGCCACCATGATTAACAACATGATAAATAAGCGGTGGACATAGCAAGGTATAAAAAAGCAGAAGGCTTCCTTGGTTGGTACAGGAAGCTTCTCTTCTTCCCCAATGGGAAGAAGCAGGAGCCTGAGGACCAACCTGAGGTTTGACTGGTCCTAGTCCCTGTCTGGTTTTCAACATTTTCTGTATTTTGCTTCTGTTTTTTGTTTGTTCATATTAAGATTTATCCCAGATGTGTCATATCATTGGGGGTCACACTCATGAATTAGTGTTATATTTGAGATAGTTAACATTTATTGTGTCCACCTGGACAATAAATGGTTAAACCAGGGGTTTAACCTTTGCCTTTGCCTTTGAAGGGCAAAGAGATAAATGACTCAGTGAGCTTCACCTATCAAGTTCTTGGGTCTCTTGCTTTGTGATGGTCAGACCAAGGTGCAGCTGCCTTAGCCAGTTCTCTGCTTCAGCTGGCAAGGCTCACTTCCTGCAAGACATCCCTGAGGATGCCACATGGACCTGTCCCGATGGAGCCGTGGGTGCTGGAGCAGCCATGTGGAGACCCCTGCCAGAGCTGAGATGCTCACATGCTCACTGATTCAGTTTTCCTCCTGCAGTCAATGTCATTGTGTGTGTTTTGTGAGATGGAGGAGGACTTTGTGGATTGGTATGAGAAATATGGACTAATGTTGGACTTATGAGATTGGGCAGCACTGGATTGGGATATTTTCTTGATGTGCACTTACATGTTACGTAGTCTCTCTTACACATTTGAATTTCTCTTATGTACCTAGACTAAAACATATGTTTTACTGGCTTTCAGTATATGAAACATAGGACTGATGAACCTAAAAAGACATCAAGTAGAATATAGTTTGGGGGGTGGGTGGGTGGGGGTGGGGGTTACAGTGGTTGTAGGTGGGTTAGGAGTAAAAGGGAGATGACATCATGGAGTCCAGGGAGGAAAAGACTATTTGAAAATGGATTGTGGTAGCAATTGAACAACACTGCTGGGTGTGATTGAACTATGGAATGACATGATATATGTATTAACTCCCAATTTTTAAATATTGTAAAATAAAAGAAACCCTACCAACTTAAGACAAGTCTAGTATGTCAATTTTGGGACCTTGATTGGTAAAACCCTAAGGTCCTTACGTAAGGGAAGGGGTTAGCTGATGGATCTGAGCAAGCAAATTATGTGAGATGACCATGCTGTGGCAATAAATGAAAAATACTCAATTTAGTAGTGTTTGCATGTACAGATATGTACTGTCAGTATTGTTTTAGGACCTGGTAGGAAATCCAAGGATGAGTTTAGTTTAAGTATAAAAATGACAACACAATCTTAACTTACTAAAGAAAGCTTTACCAACATACATTATGACTAAGTGAGTGGTTTAAATGCACTGTTTTTATCTATTCCACAAGTAGACTATCTCCATGTGTCTGAAGAGGGAACTTACATGACTTTGCCAAAGTCACTGAGTGAATTTCATAGTTTTTGGTTACAACAGATAAACAAATTTATTCAAACTGGCTTAAGTAGAAAAAAGAATTTAGTACATCTTCCCTTTAATATTATACTGGATATAAAGGACTATAATGTCAATTAAATTCAATGGATAGCTTCATCATTTAGAAACTGAGAAGGGAAAAACAACAACATTGAATGCATCATTTTAGACTGGACAAAGTGAATATGGTGTCTAGCAACATTTTTGAATGTGGAAAAGATATGAGAAATGAAGTCAGTATTTAACAACTAAAATTTGGGACAAACATGCATCTAAAGTTTGGTTAGACTGGCTTTTTGTTGGTAGGAAGTGCAGAGAAATTAGTCAATAACTTTCATCAGGCAAACTCAACTTTCTGAAGCAGACTTTTATTATTGAAATGCAATTCCTTTGGTGTGCCTTCTTTTTGCCTTGGCAGTTCCTAGATTATGCCAATAGATAACACTGTCAATGTCGGGAAGGATGTGGACTCTGCCTCACTCCTATAAATGTCGCCCAATGACACTGGCATAGTCCACAGAGGACACTCCAGGGAATAGATAACACAGAAAGTGGTAATTGCCAAGCCCAAAACTTGGCAAATTAAAATAAACAAGTAAACAAGAACTTGGGAGATGTTGCACAGACATTAGAGATAGCCATATGGGAAACGGGTTAGCAGTGTAATAATGTAAAGGAAAACACTCTTTCATCCCTATTGCTATTGTTGAGTTTGAGTAAAATAGCTTAAAAATAGCCTTTCAGGAGCTACCACTACTACATTGAGGAATTTCTAAATTATAGTGGAGAAGAATCCTACAGCTTTTTGCCTCACTTAACCAGTTTCTAACAGATTTTCACAAGTAAAGACAATCGATATTAAGGCAAAATATCCTATGATATGTCAGACATGAGTTCTGTTTGAGTCATAAAAAAGTATTGCCAATAGCTTTTGCTTTAACAACTCTATGGTAAAAGGAAGAAAGTAAGATAAGTAATAATAGAATACTTTTGATATAAAGCTCCTTATGCTTCCCAAACTGATCTATCAGTTTTGGGAGAGTAAATGTATATAAATGTATATTTTAAAATATATTGACAATATCAGTGCAAAGAGTTGTGAAGGGGCTGTACATTGCTATTGAACTTATTAAAATTGAATGATTTCAGAGGCTGATATCTAAACGAACAACTTTTTAAAAAAGCTCTTTGTTGCTTTATAAACATGAAGTTGTGTGATTCCTCTGGGAATTCTGAGCAAGCAAATATTTTTGTTAGACATGACAGCATTTTCCAGGCATATGTTGTTATCATTAGTTTCAGTGGAAATCCTGAAGAGAATTTTTATTTAGAATGTGAGGGGCTTGGCAAAGAATCCCATCTGGGGTGCAGGAATCTGGCCTATTAATATGAGAATTACATATGAATCCCCCAAAGCGTGGAAGAGAGAATAAACTTCATACTCTGCATGTGCAGCAGCTATATTAACATGATAGATTCTCAATGCTCCACAGGATCCATTACTGTGTTTTGGGCCAATAGTCCATGAATTTATACAGTGGACCATAACAGCTCCTTAGAGATGATTAGGTCCCATCAGATGAAAAAATGTCTTTTTAAAACCTTCCTATTAACCTGTTTGCTCCATAGACCATAATACTTTGAAGGTTAAATTATATACATGGCAAAATGGGCCAAATCATCTCATTTTGTGTTTTAAAATGTATTTATAGTGAAAAAGCTCTCCAAAATGGGAGAATGGAAATTGTGCCCAAGTGTACCATCAAATCAAGGTGATTTTTAACTGTGAGCAACAGGCAATACTTGTGATTTCGGCTAAAGAGAGAAATCTTGATAATGCAGCGAAGTCGCTTTCTGTTGTATGAAGCAGCTACACGTCCAATCACCTGAAACTACGTAGGACAGCTCAGGACAACTTGAGGAGTCACATGACATGAGGCAACAACTCTCAAAGTGCAGGCAGGCACAAAGAATCATGACAAAGACATGTGTAGCAAGTAATACATTGCTAGATTTCCTTTCAATGTCAACATTTTGCCTCTGATTGCTATTTGTAATAGGAAAAATTAGATTATATGAATTTAGATTTCTTCGTAGAGTTTTGTTCCTGTCACAAATACTGCTGTAGGGTTATTTTGTTAAACACATGGCACTTAATTCAGTTGATTCATGTACAAATATAGTCTAACTTATTATTATAATAGCTCTTAAGTAATAGGAGCTTTTTTGATAATATTGCATTAAATCGTCAAAACTACCAGGTGTAGCACACATCAACAGCTTGTCACCCTAAATACCTGAACCATTCCTGACAGAGATCCTTTCATTTCTAAATTAAATACTGGTAGTTTGCAAGTATTTGAGAATTGGCACCTGTCGACTTAATTCATTTTTGAAGAATTTTAGACTGAAAATCGGTGACTAGGTCAATGCCTATTTTTTCTCACTTGCTTTTTAATCAGTTACCCCAGTGAATTTCACTTTACTAGCCTCCTTGTTGGACACCGATGGCACTGGGGGTTCGATTTGAGATGCTACCCTTCAGGTTAGTGGTTCAAACGAGCTGCTACTTAGGACAAAGATGGCAATTTGCTCCTGCTCTAGTGATAATTGCAGGGGTCCTCAAACTATGGTCCACGGGCCACATGCAGCCCACTGAGGACATCTGGCCCGTTGGGAGGGGTATTTTTGCCACCCTACCTGTCCTGCTAGCAGGACAGCCCCAGCCCACAGTGAATTTGTTCTTTATTGTTTTGTTTTGCTTTTTTTTTTAAACTATAGTAGGGCCCTCCAACGGTCTGAGGGAGAGTGAACTGGCCCCAGTTTAAAAAGTTTGAGGACCCCTGGAAATGCTATATAATGCTTCTATGTGCAGTAATTGATTTGCTGACTTCGTGTGTGTGTGTGTGTGTGTGTGTGTGTTTCCTACCCTTAGGGGACAATGGTGGCATGCTTGTTATACATTTGACTACCACTAACAGGTCAGCGGTTTGGACTCACCAGCTTTTCTGTTGGACAAAGTTGGGACAATCTGCTTTCATCAAGGTTCCTATTCAGAAACCCTCTGGCACAGGTCTCTGTCTTTTTTTTTTTTTCAGGTCTCTGTCTTATAGGGTCACATGATTTGGAATGGATTCCAGAGTCAGGAGCTTGGTTTTATTAAGGTGAGTTTCTTTATATCTGTTCTCCTTCTTTGAATTCTAGTGAGTTAGTAATATTCATTATTTTACAAACACATTTTAGAGCCCTAGAAAACTTTGGAGAAATTGACACTATAGAGTGAAAGGGGAATAGAAAATAAACCCTTGAAAACTCTCCTGAAGCCCTCTTACGTTTTGTGAACACATTGACCCTAAACAAAAGTAACCAGAGAGAAGGGGTAGATAATGAAGAATGGCAAGCCAAATCATATTGTCTAGCTAGAAAGTAAGGTTCTGTGTTCACATATGCTTGTCTTCAGCACAACACGGAGTTTTTATTGGCATGCAGAGGGTGGTGGTAACAAAATTCTTGTATTGTTGTACAATTCTCCTTCAGATAGAGATATGTAAGCTGATTTCATTCTAATATGAATCTTTTGTAATCTGTATGCTATGCCAGTTCATTTTCAAGCCTATGCATTATTAAGTATGTTGGGATAATTAGGGAGATTATGCATTTAAATTGATCCTTACCTAACCTACGTAAATATGAACACTCGCTTTGACTAGACAGCCCACCCCAAGATAATAGAAAGATTAAACCTGGCAAACTTCTATTTTTTTTCTTTCCTTTCAGTACATGACATAAAGGAGATCCATTGTCTTCCAACTCACTCATACTTTTATACCTCTGTAGAAGGGAGAGGCAATTGTTATTATAAAGAATTGGAAAACACTGTTTTCTTCTTTTTCAGTTGTGTTCATTTTAAACTCAGTGTCCCATTAGACAACTAGCTGGGACTACGTAGACAGTTCTGGAGCAAGAGAGAAGTGGGAATGATGGAAAGCATCTGAGCACTAGAGATAAGGATTGGTGAAGGTCCATGGGTCACTGGGTTATGTGGATACTCTTTGGCTCCCAACCTGTAGATGGGGTGAAGCAGAGACTAAGGAAAGGCATATGAAGTTTCCAAAGAAAAGCAATACAATTTCCTTTTTCTTTCTTTCTTTTTGAGGCATAGGGCTCATGTTCACTAAAAGACAAAGATAATATCCAATGAATAGTATTTAAATCTGTTTCGTGGCATTGGAGATATGTCGTCATTTCCTTTCCACTAACTTTAGTCAACTGAAAGGTCCAGTTGTGAATATTTGGCAATGGACATGCCAATGGACACAGATTCATAAATATAAAATCACGTTGTCTGACATGAAGCTTGAAGTGAGCTGCAAGAGGAAAAGCTTGTGCTGAAGAGATTGTCATTTATGTTCTGTTTCTGTGAATCACTCACGGTACTACTGTTTAAAAAGATAACCTCTGAAAGATAGAACCCATGTGGGTATTTTGTGTATCTCTTGTTAAAAACTGTTGCAATAAACTTATTCCTGAGATTTGAAGTTATTGAGAAAAATGATAGTGAGAATTTGCTACCTAATAATCTTTCAACTTTTGCATTCCAGGCATTCACAACTATGACCTACTTTGAGCTCTGTGCACCAGACCAGCATACGGGCTGTGCATGACACTGCAGAGACAGAAAGCCAACCTTCCTTCCCCACATACTCCCGGGCAGAAGCATGTACTGGTCAGACTACTGAGCATTAAGCAAACCAAAACACTGCTCCAGAAAGAGAGCAGGAATATCAGGTTCATTAATATTGTAAATGATATATCCAATTGGGAACAAAATGTATCAGCCACACATTAGAAATGTTTCCTTTTAAAACCTCTGCCAGCAATTACCCAATTGGTATTTATAAATTATAATCATACATGCAGATCAAGGAAACTCACTGAAGCAATTACCTATGCATGAATGATTTCACCTTTCAGGACACTAGTAAAAGTAAGACATCAAATAAAACTAGTTGAGCTTTCTCTCCGGCATGAAGATTGAGTTAGTCATGCTTGAAATCTGGCATTAGTGGTGTAGGTTAAGGTCACATGCCAACATTTGTCATATTATATATATATGTTATATATATATATACTATGTATATAGAAGAAAAGAATGGAAGAAGAGGAGAGAGAACATAAAGAAATCGTACTGGTACCATTTCTTTTCTGGATAGTGGATAGTATTAAGTTATACTTTTAAACAAGAAAGGCTGCCTAGACATGTCAAACAATAAGTTTCAGCAATCATAAACAGGTAGCATTATATTTCAGACTGATATTACTTTCCAAAACAATATTTATCAGGCTAAAGATAGCATTTGTACTGCAAAGAGATAGAGATCCCACTACCCCCCACCGAAAGGATATGCCAGCAAGCTTTGACATTTCAGACAGGGCAGCTCCTTTGAAAGATTAATTATACTTAAGTTCCCCTTATTATTGTAGGTTAGAATAAATATGAGGACTAGGTTTACTGGAGGAAAAGATAAGGGGAAAATATTTAGAATTTACTGAAAAAAAAAAGAAATACCCAAAATTGTAACGTCAGTTCCAACTCATGCTTACCCCCTATTAGAGTAGAACCGTGCTCCATAATTGTCACTGGTTGTGTTGTTCTTGTTCTGTTTTGCTTTTCAAAGTAGGTCTGTATCTTTCCTCCTAGCCCCATTTGGGTGACCTCAAACCAGCAACCATTCTATTAACTGCCAAGTGCTTTCACCATTTGCAGCGTTCGGGGATGTCTTAAAAAAAAAATTAGTGCAATCTGCCCAGTTGCATCATTCACACTCTCTCTGAAGCCTTCCCTCACATGATTACAAATCGTTGCACAACATGAATGGTTTTAAAATACCTGGTCATATGGAAACTGTGAACTATCTGCGGATTAGCCTTACAAGCTGATGCAGGTAGGTGACAGTAAATGCTTTATGAGTGTCCACTACCTTAATTTCCTAGATACTCATGATTTTACCTCATTTCATGGATAGGTATTCTGTATGTTTTATATCTTCCCTGATTCCTTGTCTATAAATTTCCCACTGTCCTCAAACTGATGCTGGGTCACTCTTAGTTAAGTGGCCCTACAAGACAGGGGAGAAGGGCCCCTGTGAGTTTCTTAGACTGTAGCTCTTTATGGAACTTTGACCTTTCTCCCATGGACCTTACTAAGACTTTTAAGTTATCAGTCCAGAGGGAAGCCCCTATACTCCTCAGTGTAAAAAATTTAACATGCAGTAAGGCCACTCTAATGAATCATTTTAGGGGCCTTTGTGGGTCCTGGTAAACATTGGACCATTAATCAAAAGCCATTGGTTTAAGCTCCCTGGTGGCTACTCAGGGCAAAGATGAGACTCCTTTAGGAACTTAGACCACTGGGGAGTCCTGTAGCAGGTCACAATGATTCAGAATCCACTCAATGGCTGTGGTTTGGGTTGGTTCAATGGCCTGTTTCAATGATAAATTAGTTCTGATATAGTTCATCTACTTGGTCAACTCTAATTCCAGTTATATTGGTGCAAAAACAGTACATTCTGGAAAGTCCAGACAAATTCTTTAGAAGAGTAGAAAGTCCCATCTTTTTTCTGAGGAAGAGCTGGTGGATTCAAACTGTTAATTTTGAGGATCACAGCCCAACACCTTAACATGACACCAACAGGCCTCCTCGGGAAGAATTTAGAAACCAAATATTGCTTTACTGATTATCATTATGATTATGTTCCACCTATGTATACCTATGATACTTATAAAAATGACGTGACCTACTTTAATTTTACAAGGGGGGGGGCGGGGAAGAAGAATCAAGATCAAAATCCCAATACTAATTCCTTTCAATCAAACTTAAGACATGCTTCCACACAGTAGAAGCTTTTTCCTTTTAAATCTAGTAGCCTCCTCTACTAGATTGAGGATTTTTTTTACAATGGTGACTCAGAACTCATAGATAATATTCAAGATCATGGAGTATGTTAACAAACCAAAACCAAATGCATTGCCTTTTCATCACCTCTCTCAGCCTCCTGAGTTAAGGAAGTTCTCAATTCCTACCCTTAGCTCTTCTTTCTGGATGGTAGTGAGCTTCTCCTTTCTGCTCTCAGATGACCCATTCTAAGCCTAGTGAGATGGCAAAATTGGACAATACCCACATTAGGAACTTACGCTCTTTAATTGCCTATTGTCACCACTGAGGAGTGCCATGACTTTAATTATATTAGTAGCAAATTATCCAGACCCTTTGGCAGGCTATAGAATTTCAAATTTGCATGGTCCTACCCAATCAGTTAGAGATTATAAAGTTACAAAGGCTAGGTCTAGAAGAGTCATATTAAGTATTTCACTGCAATGACATTAATAACTGGGAATAGAATGCACAAAGTATGAATCTACAAAACTGGGAAAATATAAAAAATGAAATAGAAAGCATCAAAATTCATATCTTACATATTAGCGAGTCAAAATGAACTAGTACTAGCCATTTTGATTTTGATGAAATATGATTTTGTCTGCCAGGAATGACAAATAGAAGAGAAATGGCATCCCATTCACTGTCAAATATAACATTCCAAAATCAATATCAATCTTGATGTGAAATGCTGTCAGGGATAGGATAACTGCCCTGCAAAAAAGACCAGTTACTATGACTGTTAATTAAACATACACTAACTACTAATGGCAAATATGAAGAAATTGAAGGCATTACCAACTACTGAAACCTGAACTTGATTAAACATGAATTTAAGATGCATTCATAATTACTGGTGATTGGAATGCAACTTTTGGAAACAAGAAAATTTTGTAGTTAGAAAATATTACTGTGATGATAGAAACAACATTGGCGCTTTCATGATAGACCTTTGCAAGACCAACAACTTATTCATTGAAATTACAAAATTAAATGGGAACGGTTTTCAAAAAATTAAATGGGAAATATACACAGGTGCAATAATAGGAATCAAATAAACAACATCTTTGCCAAAAGCCAATGACTCAATATCATGAGTCACAACAAACTCAGAGACATCAATTTCCATATGTTGAAATCTCAAACATCAAAAGTTCAAGTTGAAGCCAAAGAACATTTAAAATTGAATAACACAAGGAATATCCCCCCAAAATTAAATGAATGCACAGGGTCAATATACCAATAATAGCCAATGTTTATACATTTCATGAGGCAAGATGTAATCAAGAACCAGTTGTAGTAAAGAAAGAAGTATACGTCACATGGAAGAAGTTGGTGGCCTCTAGAAATGTATTAAATATCCATGTAGATGTGTCAACAAAAAGATGGAACCGAGGGAGAGCTCTTCTATGCCAAAAACCTGGAAAAACCTGATTAGCCAAATAGAAGAGACCCACATTTTTGTCTGTTTTAGAGAAAGATCATCTAACAGAATGCAGAAATCATTGAATGACATACTTACTATTACATTATGATAAACCTTTGCTGTGGAAATTTTAAATGGTTGTAGCAACATATGGGCAAGGAACTGCCAAGACACATCAGTTTTAGAAGAGCGCTTGGAACAACAATATCATTGCTGATGTGATAGGACTGTCAGCTGAAAGCAGAGAAGGCCAGAAAGATGTCTACTTATTGTTATTTTTCATTGACTATGCAAATACATTAAACTGTGTTGATCCTAAGAAATTATGGATAATTCTACAAGGAAAAGGATCTTCAGAACACTTCCTTGTGCTCATTCAGAACCCATACATAGAATGGTAATTGTGTCAGTCCGGGTAGACTAGAGGAACAAATTCCATAGACACTCATATGGATAGAAGGAAAGGGTTTATATACAAAAGGAATGTGACACTAAGAAGGCATCCCAATCCAGTCCAGTACAAATTCCTAAGTCCGATATTAACGCATATGCCCGAAATCAGTCTACAAAGTCTCCTTCCGCCTCACGAAGTCACAGGTCAGTGGATGCAGATTTGTGGCGCTGGCAGGGGTCTCCCCATGGCTCCTCACTTCCAGGGTTCAGGGTCCATCAACAGCATGCTGCCCCAGCTTCAGAGGTCTGGCTCCATCAGGGCAAAGCCGTGTGGTCTCTCTGCCAGCTCCTCCAGCTTCTCGGATGCTGCCATCTTGTCTTCCCCATGACTCATCCCCTCTGAGACTAACTCCCAACAACTGGGGAAGATAGCTTCTCATCTTCATGAGGGAAATATCACGAGGTTTCCCAGAAGTCTCAGGAGAAAGCCATGCCCACATAGAGGCCTCATTGGCTACTCAATGGCTATCTCCAGATTAATAGGCTAGACTCCACCCCCACACTTTAATCACAAAATTAACATAAGCACATGACTGCTACAGTAATTCAACCAAAACAAGAAGGATAAGATACTTAGGTAGTTTGGCTTAAACGTGTGAACAGGGTGCATCAGAAAGAATTACTTCATCATCCTTATTCGGTCTGTATGATGGGCAAATAATCTGAGAAGCTGGACTATATGAAAAAGACCATACCTTCAGAATTTGGGAAAGAATCATTAACAACCTGAGATATATACTGATAACATACTTTCTTTGCTTAAAATAAAGAGGATTTGAACCATTTACTAATGAAGATCAACAATGGAGCACCATAAATATAAATAAAACAAAAATTATTAAACTATAATAATTGTCAAGCTTTCGTTTGACTTGGATCCCAATGTCCATGGAAATAGCTAAAAAGTTATTAAATGAGGTATTGCTTAGTGGAATTCTTTCTACTATAAAAGATCTATCTGAAGAGTTTAAAGGCAGAGATGTCACTTTGAGGATTAAGTACACCTGGCACAAATCATGGTGGTTTTAATATATACATGAGAAGCTGGACAAAGAATGTGGAAGATTGAAGAAGAATGTATGCATTGTAATTATGGGTCTTCCAAAAGAACAGTTAAGTTATCTTGGACTGCCTCTTCATTCCATCTAGTCAATTCTGATTCACGGAAACCCTACAGAACAGTATCGAACTCTATCCCTGGGTTTCTGAGACTATAATTCTCCACAAGTGTAAAGCCTCTTATTTCTCCTGTGCAACAGCTTGTTGGTGATTTCAAACTGCTGACCTGACAATTAGCCACCGAACTCATAACCCACGACCCCATCAGGACTCCTTTTGCACTGCCCGGATGAAAAGAATCGATCTAGAAAGAAATCTAACCCGAATGCCCCAGAGAATCATAGACTGTCTCCCAGACTGTGGCCATGATCTCAGGAAGGTCCATACTCTGTAACAGGGCATCACTCTGAGTAAACCAGAGGGTCAGTAAAATAGAGAAAAGGAAAGGATTGACACGGTGGATATTAACAATGATCTCAGATGTAACGATGGCTGTAAAGAGGGTGCAGGACTAGAGAGTATTTTGTTCTGTTTTACATAAGATTTCTATGAGTCAGACCCAGCTCAACATACACTTCTCAAATATGGGTAGCAAGACCTTTAACATTGGCTATAGGAATCCTTCTCGAAGTGCATTTTGTGTTACACATGTTGGTTACATATCATTGCAATGTGTAATGTAGTTCTTTCGTTATGACCTAAGATGCCAAAAACTCCATGAAAACCCTTTCTACTCAGAGACGTAACTCCTTCCCAGTCATGCATAAACTCTTGATGTGTTTATTTGTTAGCAAACTGCCTGGATTGAAGAGTCCCACATTCAATTTTTATCAGTTTGTGTCATAACCTTAATGTTACTTAAAGCTATGCCTTTAGGAAACTATTATAATAAAAATAATTATTTGTAGACAGTGCCTATATTTTAGAATTTTGGAACTGTAATGGAGGCAGACAGCTACTATGGTGTTTTACAAATCTGAATGTGAAATTTGAGAAATCTTCCTAGCATTAAAAATGAATTAACTGTGTGATTATTAATTGTGCATATTCCAATCCCTTTGTGCTGTACTGCATGTTTCTTGAATCTCATTTGAATCCTTTGGCTAAGTAATGTGTCAAGGGGGGTGCCAGGCTGAATGCTTGAGTTATTTAAAAGGCAGGACAGCACTTCCAGATTAGAATACCAATGAGTGGGGTTAAAAAGGCTTTAGTGTAGTTAGAGGGCAGCTCTCAGTCTGAGAAGTACCTGAAAAGGACCTCTATGGACTAATTTTCAGAATCCCATTGTAATGTGGGCTCATGTCAATCATCAGAACAGACAGCTTCATCCCATGATATAAACTAGTCATACATTCAAGAGCTGCCAGAGGATCTTCATTAAAAAGGGACTTAACATTAAAGGAAGAAGGTTGTTTTATTATAATACTTCAAACACAGTTTTTTGTTTTATATGTTCTCAGAATTCTTTTTTGTTCTTTGCTACAATATCAAAAAAAGTACCACAGAAGAAGCAAAACATTAAATATTCCATTTTTTAATGGGAATCAAGGAAGCTTTCTGGTTTAAGGCATTGAAATCATATACATTTTTCCTAAATTTATTCATGGCTTTGAATAACAAAAAGAAATCTCTAGATGTAATAGGAGGATGTTTTTAATCTTTTGTGGAGAGGGATTTGCAGAGCCGTCGACTCAAGGTAAAATATCTACTGGCAAAGTATATCAGTGCGAGCTTTATACATAGAAATTTGTATAAAACCTTTAGGCTCTCCACAAGCTTACAGATACCAGTTAGATATGACAATTGATGTCATTAAAATTTAATATAATTGCATTAAGAGGAAAACATGAACAATATCCATGTAAGTAAATCATTGACACTATAATCTAGTATTTAAAGGAAACTTAACAGGGGTTTAGTACAACAGATAAATGTCTCTTTTTGCCTGTATTCAAAGTGTCATATCAAAACCCTAATTTAAATATATTTTTCTAATTCAGGTAACTTCTTCATATTAGACAGCACACACAGAGATATACATTTAACTTATTTATCTAAATGATCTCGTTTCTATCATGAAAAATGTCAAATCAAATGACTCAGTAAGATTGAATTAAAATAATTACCGATCCACTTGCAAATACTGTTTGAGTGTCATAGGCTGCAGTAAGCAATATATTTGTCATTCTGTTTCAACATTGCAGGTATATTCATATGAATCATTTTCCATCGTGGAATTGAAATCGCCAATTCCAGAACACACAGTCTCAAGTTGGTCTTATTATTGAAAAGTGATCCCTATAAGTGGATGCATATTTATTTACAGATCACTGACTCTAAACCACAATGCACAATTTGCAACTTTCCCTGTGACATGCTCACACTATGTGTGGATTTTAAGGGCTTCCCCTCAGGAGTCTCCCTGGAAGCACAATCATTAAAATGACTCGTGAAACCAGACACCTCTCCTGGTGGGGAGCTTCTCCTGCCAGCCGGAGAAGTGGAGTTTAATTAAAGGTTTTCTGATGTTCAAAGACCAAGTGCTCCTGAAATCAAAAGAGCAAGAATGAAGTCTTTCTCTTTCTACTCTTTCTCCTGTGTGGTGACTTGTATGCACTGTTACTCTCTTCTTTGCATCGTTCTCGAAGTCTCCAACACTCACGGCTGAGAGACGCCTCCGAGTCCAGCCAACTCGGGTGCTATGCGGAGCGCGCAGATGCTTCCAGGGGGCAGCTCTCGCTGTCCCACCCTGGGAGAGATTGGAAACCAAACGCGCACCATGTTAGGAAGGGATTCAAGATGGAAAAAGAAAGGGGAATCTCTGAGTACACTCACGCACGCAAATGTAGTGTGTCCGTGTGCAGGGGGGTATGTGTATTACCTATACCTTCATCATCATCAAATTTCTTCCTGGTCTGGGTGAGAGCAGCTTTCTGCTACTGTTTATCGCCGTCTTATTCATATCCATCACATCTAAAAATGATAGGACCTCCATGAGTGCTTTTTTTTCCTAAATAAGTAAAACTATCAGATAATTACTAATGTAGGTCTGCACATTTTTTAATAATAAGGTAACATTAAAAATAGCGAGTGATGTACAAAATGTGCCTGCATAGCCATGAATTTATTGCTCCTTTCTGATTGCAATGTGTAGGAAAACTATTTCATTGGGTTCTATTTTTTGTTCAAACATTTAGGTACTTAAATCATTAAAAAGATTAAATCTATTCTAAAGTTAAATGACTGGGATTCATGGTTAAGGCTCATGAGTTGTGAGAGTCTAATTAAATTGAATTCCATTTTTGCTAACTGGTTTACAATGTCATAAAAAATCTTATGCACATTACAGTTGGATTTTCAATTCCATGAAGATGTTGTTTTAAAATTATTCTTCACTTTTATTAACTTAACTAGTTTATGCCTAAATATTCACAGTGACTGGAAACAAAATATTTTAAATATATTACATTTTCATGTTTCTGTCATTTTAATTTAAAAATCCTAACTTGGTTTATAATTTAATTTGTTGTTCTATTATTTCCTATACACAACTTCCTATGAAAACTAAAATTGAAAAGGCACTAATTATTGACCCTAATTATTCTGGTCCAGATACTGTTAGTTGGCATCTGAGTCCCATCACAATGATTTTGATACTGCTGCATAAAGTTACATCTTGATGTTTGGTCTGTGTATTTTTTGAAGGTCATAGTCATTTCTATTGCATGTACCGGTCAATCACATCTTTTTAACAAGAGATTGAAGAGGCATTTTCTTTATCATGTAAGGTAACAAAAAAATTAATAAGCCATGTGAACAAAAACTATCTTGAATATCAATGCCTTATTTTATATGAATACATCTTTCAAGAAAATCCTAATGAATTGCATTCTTTGTTTCACTATCCTGGATTATACTTATGGAACCCTTCTCTAGTGTAAAAGTGAAAGTTCTAGTTACTTTTTCATTAATTTACTTAGGCAAAAGCTTGTCTAAAGAGAAAATAACGAGTATCCACTATATGAAAAATAGCTATATATACACAAATACATGTGTTTATATCATAAATTTCTTATCCACAGTTTTCTGGTTTGGTTGACTAATTTTGAGTAGAGCGACATGCTTTCAATAAGGACCGACACTGGATAAAGCACCGTAAATAATTGCAGAAGTAGACATTTTCATTTTTTTCCCATGATGCAACTGGTGGGTTCCAACTACTGCCTGGCAATTAGCAACTTACCAGGTGACTCAGGATGCCACCAGGGATCCTCATATAAATAAATCTAATAATAAAATAAATAAATATAATAAATACATAGACATATGTGTGTGCTCAATGATGAGAATGTCCCCAAATCAGCCAAAATCTCCATAAATCAGCTACAGAACCCAAACAAAGAAACATTTTCAGAGTTTTTCATATACTCCTTTGTGTGCCAACAAAAGAATTTTACCAATAAAATGGCTGCCACAAATTTAATAGGGAAAAATAGGAGACAGATGTCAGGAGAGGAAGATAGTCTGAGTCTCACTACCACTACCACCACCACCACCACCACCCCCAACACACACACACACACACATAAACACACACACAGTAACATTGGTAATGCAAGCTGACAATACTTTAGGGAGCATCAGGAAACTTTCAATGGTAGTATAGAAAAAGGTTCCTATTAACAGTAGCTAAAACACCCTCAACAGCCACTTCAGACATGTCGGTTGAGCTTCCCTCTGAGGATGGAAAAAAGAAAGAGAAATGCTGCTGTAAGCATCAGAACTTAGAAAGGTTCCGTACTTCATGTATCGATGGCCAAGTTGAGAGAATGTGCACCAAGGTGAGAATCCCGCTAGTGAGACAGGGATCTAAAAGGCAGTGAATAAACAGGTGGGAAGCGGCGCAGGTGTGCTATTGGAAACCTCCAAGTTAAATGGCATTTTGCATTCGTTGTGAAGAAAAGGAGAAAACAGAAAACACTGACACTGAACAAGAAGACTCTTAAAAGAATCCTCTATTTTCAAAATGTGTGACAGAAACACTGAACATATAAAAAGGAACAGACTTCAAATCTGATGATATTTTATCACAACCTTCAGATGCAAATTAAACATTGTTTCATCTTCAATAGTTCATTTGTTTCAATGTGTCTATCTGTGCATTTGTGTGTGCAAAAATGAAACTGAAACACGTTATTGGCTCTCTTATATCTATACATCTGGAAAATTTCCTTGAGTCACAAAATAGTGTACTATACTGATATATGCTAATAAAACTTTTTTAATATTATTACAGGCAATTTTTTAATAAAAAAACAGATTAGAAGGAACAATATGTAAATTTTATGTTTCTGCAATTCCTCTTTATTTTTATTCAGAATGATGAAACATATATTGTGAATTATTTATTTATATGTACATATCCATGAATGCATTTATTTACCAATGTCAGCATATTGGTATTTAATATATGTGTAAGGACAGTTTTTTTTTTGGTCAACAAATGGTCGATTGAGTTTTTCCATCACCTTTTGTGAGGTATCAAATTTACTGGATTTTATTTTGATTGCTTTCAGTTGCTTGTATTATTGCCCAGTCAATGAAATATATATCAGTAATCAAATATGAACTGGAAAAAGTAATACTCCATTTTAAAAATATTATTCCTGAAACATGATCACATTCATCATTAAGAATGTAACATAATAAAAATATGTCTCAAATATCTCAGTTAATTAGGCCAAGACTTTGTGAATGGAATAGTCTTCAAATTATAGAATTGTGGCTCCTCCATTATTCTACTGGGACCAGGCTGCTATTTAAAGAAATCTTGTGGTTTGAGAAATGATAATATGACAAAGAAATGTACACAATCCTGAAGGGAACGAAAAGGACAGATGCTTCAGGCTATCTGAGCTTCTGTTAAATATAAGAACCAAGGGCCATGAACTTGAGCTAGAGAATGGCCTAGCACTAAAAAGTGTTTCAAACTCTTTTGCAAGTGCCCTTTGTGGAATAAACAGTCCAGAAAAATATAACAAGCAGCACACACAAGAAGGTGGGCAAGTGGCACTGGAGAAAGCGGTGGGCATTTTAACGAGCAGGAAATCCTCAGTGTTCTCTTTTCATGGTAAAGTGTATGCCTATTCCTAAAATTGGTTCTTCCACTGGAGTCAAAAATTACAGAGATTTTAGGATCTTAACATTGTATACATTAAAGTACAAATATACATTTGTTAAAATATCATAGCAGAGGAGATAACCTTTGGAGAATTTTAAGAAATGCTTATTTTGGAAAAAATTTCTCTATTTGGGAAATACAGTTTTTGTGCTCATACAGTGTTAAAATTTATAGACTCACCTCAGACATTTTAGTTCCAAACTTAACCTATCTACTAAGAAAGCAGCTCACTTTTTTAAAAACGTGAACCTATTATTTACTCCCTTGCTTTGTAACAAATATCCATAGAATACAGAAAGTAGATAATGAACATAAATAAATTAATCTTGGTCTTTTGAAACACCCAGGAAAGCATTAAAGTGGTTAGCGTAAGGATTATTATAGCTGCAAAAGGCCTCAGAGTGAACTACCCTCATTTTCAGGGCTTAAAAATAGCTGTGAAATGACTTACATCTTGTTATATGATCAGAATTATACAGATGCCCAATACAACATTCTTTTTCTTTTGTGAAATGTGATGCAGCATGTAAGGTACTTAGAACTCTGCCTGGCACATAGATCACACTAAATATTTCTTGCTAAAACTATAGAGAAAGCAACAGATAGAAAGGCATACACATAGACACATCCACTCACATTGATGGTAAGAAAATAGGCCCAATAGAGGTACAGGGTAAAGCTAATGAGCTTAGGGTTATTTGTCAAAAGTACTTACACTTTTCCTTCAAGCTATCCAGCAGATACCCTTTTGAACAGTACAGCCCTGACATACTTCACAACTAATTAATCGTTCCTATAGGTGAGGCAGAATTTGTTCCAATGTCTACTTATTTTTTTCCCAGACTACATGCTGCTGTGGAAAGGGGGCTACAGCTTTCACATCTGTTCTTCAAATACCTCCTTCTAATTTCTCAATTAGAAGTGCTCCCTAATGTAATTTTTTACACCAGGTAGACAAATTATACAACAATAGAATAATTCTTATTCAGAAAACACAAAAATAAGTTATCAGGATGTGCTTTCAGCAAATGAGAAAATACATATTGT
Source organism: Nesogale talazaci (assembly GCA_004026705.1). Lineage (NCBI taxonomy): Eukaryota > Metazoa > Chordata > Mammalia > Afrosoricida > Tenrecidae > Nesogale > Nesogale talazaci. The sequence goes on along the minus strand of PVJH01002384.1, from coordinate 124,643 downwards.
ACCTTCAAGAATATTTTGCCGACAGAGATACAGAGACAGGACATGTCATGGGGGACATGATTGTTGGGTTGGGGTGGGTGGGGGGGCCAAACATCTCTTCAGGTGCAGAAGATCAGGATAGTGTGTAAGTTCTCCCTGGATTCTCATTAGTTTCAACATTGTGGCCTAAAGGGTTTTAACCTTAAGGACAGAGTTTTTTATTTACATAGTTTTGTCCTGATCCCTGAGCTAACAGGATTTGCCTTCTCGAACTAACCAACACAGTCTCTCTGGAAGAGGAGATAAGTAATGGGGAAATCCCTAATTAAACCAGTTGATTACTTTTTGACACATCTGGAAAGGGGTAAAGTTAATGGCTACAATATTTCAGTCAAGAAATCACCTTTTGCTTCATTTTTAAAATGTACCCATGGGCAGGAAGGCAAAAAGGAGGCCTATGAATTCAGCCCGTAGTCTTTCCTTGTGGTAGCAGCTAAAGCCAAGGCTTTAGTGAGGAAGGAGAAACGATAATAGGACCAGTAATTGGCAGGGCTGTCCAAGTACACCTCTCCTCTCTCACACCACTTGTCCCTACCCAATTTATCTCTTCCACATAGCCCCTTGAAGCCTCATCTCTTCACCAAACTTTTTAAAAGGTGCCCCCTGTATCTCATGGCCTGTTATGGAAGGATTTTTCATCAAAGCTTCAACATGAATGTTCTTCTACTTGTTAAACCAATATTAAAACAAGAAAGAGCCCCTAGTTTAAAGCATCTGTGTTGCTAGTGCCACAGCTGGACAGCCACTGCCAATAGTAAGTGGTGAGGAAAAAGTATAATTAAAACTTAACTTTCAAATAGATCCCATAGTTTCTACCCAGTAAGAAGCTCGGCTCACCATGTGAACTTTCAGGTGGCGGTTCTGAATGAACTAGGTGCTGATTCCTTTAATGTTAAACCCTTAAGAAAACTTTAACACGGTCCTTTGCAGTTTAATTTATCATAAATTCTGGCACCATTTATCACTAAATGCAAAATGATGAAGAAATGACTGTATTAAATCTGAATAACTACTGAATTAAAAAGCTGTTAAATGAGCTGAAGCACACAGTACTGTTAACAATATGTGGAAGTGTGTTTGGCTGGAATAAATTACTTTCACAGTCACAATTTGAACAGTCTACCTTTGGAGAAATATGTTCAAAATTTCACATCTTGATTCCCCGACTAAATTTATATGCACTGTTAATGTGCTTTTCAATTGACTTCATGAAGAACATGGGAAAACGCCTTGTCCGAAGTTCTCAAGTATCAAAACAAAATGCCATTATTTAAGATCTAGAGAAAATAAAATTTTAAAATAGGCATTGAAATGCAATAACAGGCCCTAATTAAAATGCATTTTGTTTTCCTACTTGTAATCTTTCATGAAAGACCTTTGCCCTATTGTTGTGCAATCAAAAATTCTAAAAGGCACAGGATAGTTTTCAACAATGCCTCTCCCCCTGCCATCGTCTTAGCAATGCCTGCGGCAAGCATTGTACTACTGCTCGCTGCAACATCCGCCGTTCAAACTCGCCAGCAGCTCTTCGGGAGATTGATAAGATTGTCGGCAGCTATAAAGATTGACAGTTCTTAAAACCTGGTGGGGCCGTTCTAGTCTCTCTTTTGTGTTGCTCTGAGTGAAAATCAAGTTGAGGGCAGTACTTTTATATAGCACCTTAAATAAAGAAACAGACAAAACATCTAATGGATTGTTTTTTATCCTGAGAAATCACTTACTCATTATAAGCAGAAGGGCTTTTAAAAGAGAAGGATCTAGAATCTCAACTGTCTGAACATTTGCTCTGAGCAGCTTTAACAAATATGGTGTAAAAGAGCACCATGTACACATTTCAGAATATGGTCTCTGGACTAAAGATTTTTTTTTTGCCAAACCATCCCTAAAATCTATGTTGATAGAGTACTGTTCCCTAAGCACATTCCTTTGCAGTGTTTTAGCAGATAGTGAGAGTGTTCTTAATCCTTACCCTCATGAGGGCACTCTGTAATATCTTTAATTATCACCCTGTTATGGTGATTTGAAACAAAGACTTTTCAATAATAGTGTCCTATTGCATGTTTAGAGATATTTCAGTGAGGAACCTTTAATAAAGAGGATTTGTGAATGAACTTAATTAGCCCTGTTCAAAACATCCAGCAGATAAAAATCTCATGTCCACAGAGAAGACTGCCACGGCATGGGGGCAAGTCTCCCGGAGAGGCTTGTTCTCTAGGACAAGGAAATGCACTACTGTTCAAGAAAGGACTTGTTTTATCTCCATGCTTCCTAAATACAGCACCTAGTTTAGAGGAAGCACTTTGCTCAATTCTCAAAACTAACAAGATGATGTTATTTTACTGGGTTTACAAAAATATGGACATCAACCCACTAAGGCACATTCTTGAATGCCAAGGTTGTGGAAACATTCCTTTGTCCCAGATGTTCCCTTTTAGGGAAACTGTAAAACAATGGAGAAAAGAAAAAAAAATGTGGATTAACAATACCTGCTTATATAACATTGGTCTTGAAGCTGTTCTCCTTTTTTTCTGTTCTCATATACCCTTCATCATCCTCCATTCTGTGTTTACAGCCTTGACCTTGTATGTGTAAGAGACCAAAGCACAGAAGATTTTTTTCGAGCAGCTAGAAGAAACTTCAGGTAGATTTTGGGTGAGGTTGGCTTATGAGTTCCTGGGGAAATAAAATGTGAGACCCACACTTTTTTCTCCTTCTTCTTTTAATTTCTCTGGGAATATATTCTCTGTGGGATATCGTTTCTAGTTGGAAAAACCTAGGAACCTCAGCAGAGGACCTCCATGAGAAGCTGTAGAGTTGGCCACTAAGTTCAGACCTCTTTTCTCCACAGGGTTTATTGTAGCTTTCCTTCCTTAGTTTAAAGGTAAGGGGCTCAAGGTTATTCATCTAGTCAGTGTGAAAAATTATGCATTTGTCAAGAATCTTCCTGGTTCGGTAATATGGAATGTATGAGAGTGCGAGGATCTTTGAAGCGAACAATGATACATCTACTCAGGGAACCCTGAGGTAGATACCGGGAAGTTATATTGTCTTTGGTTTTGCTGAGGCATCCTCCCAAAGTTAAGAAATATTCTTAAGATGCTTTCCCAAGAGATCTGTGCCAAATTATTTCATAAAACACAAAAATAGATGCCTTGGTGAGTGGACTTAGGCAGTCTCATCTTTCACCCACTGGGTTTGAACCCTCAATCTTCTTTTAAAAATCATTTTATCGGGGGCTTATAATTGTAATCCATCATTGTAATCCATCCATCCATCCATCCATCCATGTGTCAAGCTCATTTGTACATTTGCTGCCATCATCATTCTTAAAATATTTGCTTTCTACTTGAGCCCCTGGTATTAGCTCCTCATCCCCTACCCCCCTCAAACCCTTGATAATTTATAAACTATTATTATTTTGTCATATCTTACTCTGTCCAATGTCTCCCCTTACTCAGGGAGAAGGTTAAATGTAGATCCTTGTAATCAGTTCCCCCTTTCTACCCTCCAGTCCCTCCACCATCCCAGTACCACCACTTTCTTTCTTTTTCTTAAATCCTTTTATTGGGGACTCATAGAACTCTTACCACACTCTACACATAGGTCCATTGTGTGTCAAGCACATCTGTAACCACTGCCCTCATCATTCTCATAACATTTGCTTTCTATCTAAGCCCTTGGCACCAGCTTCTCAGTTATCGATCCAACCCTTACTTAATAGTACCACCAGGGCTCCCTTCAAATATATATAGCTCACTGCCATAGAGTTGATGCCTCTGTGTGCTTCTAAAACTGCAACTCTTTATCCATCTCATCTTTCTCCCAAGGAGAGGCGAGTGGTTTTGAACTAATGTGCTTAGCCATCAAATGATGGCCAGAGTGCCTTTCAAATATTTGTAAGTTCAAATATGTGGGTGAAATATACATATTCATTAAAGACACATATTAATACTCCTTAGACCTAACCAAATATCTGTCAAGATAAGTTTTCTGGATTTGAAGGCATAGAACTTCAGTGTCAAGGCACAACTCAGTCAATTGGCATATCATTTTCAAAAATAATAATCTGCCTGTAGTTAACTGAATAGTATTTAGAATTTTAAGTGCGTTTTAGGGGACATTTGAAATCCAACGATGTGTCTCTAATCACGAAGTACAAAAACACTAAGAAGATAAGCAAAAGCTCAGCGAAAAGGTACATGCTCATTATCTGCAATCTCTTTGACCTTGAAATCAGAAGAGTTAAGCAGTGCCAAATATCTTCACTGACTGTTCTAACGAGGGTCATAAAAGATAGTCCTAGATAGAATGGATGAAACTCAAATTATTTTTATCAAAAGGAAAAAAAATCCAAACAAACTGTGAATAGAAAACTCCCTGAGACAATCAAGTTGAGATACTCTTTCAACCTAGAATGAAACCCCTGGGATTACCGTTAGTGAAATAGCAAAGTGTCACATAATATAAATGATGTTCTCCATGAGATTGGTACCCTACTTAAAGCCATCAGTATGAGACCAGTAGGTCATCAATTACTCAGAAGCAAAGGTGAGAAAAGAAGGGAGCAGGAGAACTAGAGTAGTAGAAAGAGAACAAAAGACAAAATCAAATGAGGGATAAAATCTTGACACATTGTCATCAATGTAACTAACATCACTGTACGATGTAGAAATTGTTAAATGGGAACATAACTTGCTATATAAACTTTTGCTAAAAATGTAATAAAGTCATGTTTATTAATTTCTCCCCAGAAATTCTGAAGTACTTTATGCTATAATCGAGAGAGGTCTGCAGACAGAGCTGTGGTAGGTAGAAATCACAGAGGCAAGGCTATAGGGATCGTCGTAAAACCTGGTGACCCGAGAATGCCAGAAAGAACCTTCCTGGACCAAAGGTGAGAGCTTCACCCTATAGAAGGTATGGATCATGAGAGGTCAGCAACAGGGTTCAGGCCCCTGGAATTTTGTGACTTGCCACTTCATTTTATGAGTTATTCAACAATGATATCAATTTTGGTAAATCAATAAACTGTGATTGAAACTCACAAGGTGGTGGCAGAAGATTATAGAATTACCATTGATGCAACAGCTTCGAAAGTTAGAACTCACGTGGCTCATCATTCTGAACTTGAAGTGAACAGCTTGATCTCGACAAGGTTTTAGATCACTGTCTAAATGATAACAGATCACTGTCTAAATGATAACTCCCTAGATCCAAGGGTTGATCTTTCCATCAATCTTTTGTTGTTGTTATGCCACTGAATCAACTTCAATCCACAAGGGCAATACATAGAGCAGCAAGGTTAAAGCTAGTGAAGACAATGCAGTAGATCATTATCAATGATGAATTTTGGATTTTCCAATACAATCGTAAGACTGAACTTCAATCAATGCAGTGACTTCTGAGGGCATCTGCAGAGCCAGTCAAATTTAAGACAGAGAAGTCAATTCAGCAGGTAATGAAAATTATTTCTAAGACTCCAAAGGAATAATCTTGATGGATTTTCTTGGATTTTTTTCATAATTATGAAGACTTATGTATAATTTTTTATTTGAACGCCATCGATCATTTAAAAGTCCAGTAAAAGAAGTATGTTTTTTTTTTTTCCATTAAGGCCATTCACTTGCTCATTCTTCAAATGGAGTTTCATAGTCTGGATTCTCTAGAGAAGTAAAAGGAGTAAAGATCGTGTGTGTGTGTGTGTGTGTGTTACATTTTAAATAGAGAGAGTCAAATTGTGCTTGATATCAGTCAAATAGTGCACAGAGTTATAGAGGTGGGCAAGTTCTACCTCCATGAGTCAGATGTCAGGTTGGCAGCTTCTTGTGTCTGTCAATGCTAGAGGGGAAAATTAACCTAAGACCAAGAGATCATATTAAAAGCTTCTGCGTGCAGAGACAAATGAATCTAATATCAGCAGGGGAGATGGCAGACTGCTGACTCTCATGATGGACAGGCAAAATAGTCGGTCTTGACTTAGACCCAAAGAACAGGAGATCAGTGAGTAAGAATAAGAGCAAAATCCAGAAAATGCAGATAAGACTTTCCACAAGTGACAGACTCAAGGATAGCTCACCATTGAAAGACTAGTGAGTCTAATGACTAAATCACTGAGAGTCTTAGTCCAGCCATTTTGACACAAATTTTTAATTACCAGAGATAGCAAGAGTTGTGATATAAGAATGTCACAGGGAAATTTTACCTTATCCATTGCAAGATCTTTCCAAAGCACACAACTATAGTCTTTGAATCAAGGTGGCTACCATAGAATCCCAGACCTTAACACTAATCCATTCTAGAATGTGATGCAGTCTGTTCTGAATTAATTTTTCCCATGAGAAATAATTGAAAACAGATTAATCCATTCTCACCCATCAAGTTTTTATCCTCGCCTTTTCTTTTACTACAAAACATCACACAGAAATTCCCAAGTAAATAATATAATTTAAATAAGAAACACATGTAAAACGTTTTTAACAACCACAGTATAGAGCACATCTTGAGAATGATGAGGATCTGGATCTGTGGATACGGATGTGGAGAAGAGGCACGGAGAGGGAGAGTCATCGTTTGGAAGAGGAATCCCCTTCTATAAAATCTACGGGTAGCTGTTTTTCAGGAGTTATTTCCCCCTCTGTGCCTTTTTCACTGAGACCTGGCTGACTTTCTCTTAAAAACAAATCTGTCTAAAGTGGTCTGCTGTTGGTGTTTCCTTAACTGTTTTCTGAAAGGGTTTAATAAGTTATCATCAACAATATCAATTATACAGTTAACCAGTTCCTTATCATGATGATTCTTTTAAAACAATTCTTTCTTAGGACCCATGCTAATCTAAAAACAGTACCAAAAAATCACAAAACTAAGAAAATTATAGCAAAACTCTTGAAATGCAGCTGCAAAAGGTTTAAACAATGTGTTTTAACAATGCTACCTGTCAAGTGACCAAAACAGGAACTGCTTCTTTTTTCTTTTACAAAAACCATGTGTGCCAGGTCAGATTCTGAAATTTTGTTCAAGCTTCAATGTAAAATTTCCTCGACATTCAATGTTGAAATCTGATTATGACAGGTACTAATGTGGTCCAGTACTGGGGTTCCATTAAATCATTTGCTAAAATGATTTACCCAACCAAAGTTCAAGTACAATTCTAGTAAATAAAAATTTTGAAATCACAAAGTTATAATAAAAACAAAATGGGAAGCAAATAAATGAGTTGATTATAACATAACAAATTTGTGGAAAGTGGAAGACAGATATGCTCAAATAACTGGCGGCTCGTGAAACAGAAAGAAAAGAAAGTAAGGTTACTATTTAAAACCATTCAGAGTACCCAGCCATGTAGCATTGTTTAGTCAGAATTAATTAACTAAAATTCAAGGTAAGCATAGGTTTACATGTGATTACCTACAATTACTACAGACTAGTAAGTAAGCACAAGGAAATATATGCCTATCTTGCCTATTGGGTACATCATCTCTGTTCTTGACAAAGATGATTAAATTTGAAAAGAGGCTTTGCTTCTGTAAGAAGCAGTGTCAGGATTGGGGGAGACACCGGCCAGACTTAGAAGCAGAATCTTGGGTGTGGAAAGCCTACGAAAGAGTTCACTGCAAATCAGAAAGTAAGGACAAATAAACTCAGGTTTACCTTGCTTATTGGGTAATCCAATACTGCCCTAAGGCCAGCAACACATCCGAGAAATTGGAGATTAGAAAGGACCAAGTGCGATTGAGGGTGAAAATGAGCAAGAGGTTAAGTCTCACAAAGACTTAATGGAAAGTCAATAAGCCTAACAAAGACATCCCCAGGTCTTTCTCACCTTTTGGTTAGAACTCTAGCAGCCAGGGTTTAGTTCCTAGGGATTAGAGGCACTAACACACACATATATGCACACACAGTTCTACTTTAAAGAAAGTGAGCAAGTTATGTATGGAGCCAAGGGCAACTGATACCATAATGAGATCACTGATGAGCAAAACTGTCTCCTGTGTCCAGGGTGACCAGTGACTTGTTAGCCTCTCTCCTTATCACAAGGTCTGACGATGGATCAGCAAGTTGACTTTCTTTTCATCCTTAAGATTCCACCTTGACACAGACATGTCTCAGAAAACAGTGATGAATGAATTAATACTGCTTTGTTGTAAGCACAATACAGTACAATCTGAAAGATTTAAGAAAATATCATGACAATAAAAAGATCAGAATGTGACGAAAAGATTCAGAGAGAAGAAAGAAAACATTTTAGAGGCTAAAAGTCTTATTAAAACCTTTTAAATCTTATGGACATGGTAGAAGAAAATATAGGAAGATGAACAAAAACATAAAATAGGATGAGATAGATATATTTTAAAAAATACAGCCAAGATAAATTTAGAACTTGTGAAATAACTCATTTTTATCTACAACCATGAAATCAAGCCCAACTCATAATTACCCCTTAGGAGAGAACAGAACTGCCCTGTGGGTGGCAGTACCTGGTGGCTTTGAACTGTTGAACCTTGGAGTTATCAGTCCAACAGCAACATCCAAGATCCTTTCAAATAAAGCTGTTAGGTATCTCATAATGCAATAGCAGTGAAACTAAGCAAGTAAAGAACCTTCAGCTAAGATTGTCCTAGAGCTAAAAGACATGTCTATTCATTGAAAAGTTTCAAAAATTGTCATTTACAACTAGTGACGAGTGAAAAAAAAAGGATGAGAACTAAAAATACTATGGAAAACTTCCAGATGAAAAGTAAAATAAAAACAAAAAAACCTAAAAACTAAAATGGTCCCAAAACACTCAAAACTAAACTCACAGCTACCACATGGATTCCAACTCATAGCAGCCCAAAAGATAGAGTGCTCTCATCTTGCCTGTGAGTTTCTGAGAACGTAATTCTTAACACGAGTAGAAAGTCTCATCTTTCTGCTGAGAACGGGGATCTCGAACTGTCAGAGTTAAGGTTCCTGGGCCAACATTATTTTGAACTAATTATTGTGTGAAATCAAGGAAGGCTGTCCACATCATTTCTCTTCACATCTGTTTGATGGTGTGCTGGATGTTTTAGGCAATGTTTAAGAAAGATGAGGTTGTCTACTCCCACAAAGGTCTCATGCTTCATGAACCCCAAGGATAGTCTTAAGATTGGAATCAACTTTATGGCAGAGGAGGTTTTTTTTTTCAGTTAAGTCAAAGGGAGAAAAAAACTTAGATTGGTCAAATTAAATAAGAAAAAGTCCTTTGTATATTGCATGGCCATTTGTTTAAAAGCAAAACAAATCTATGGGATCTCTGGAATAGCAACTTGAATGAATACGCAATTTAGCAAGACAGAAAGACTCAAGCTCAAATATGACATATAAGCAATATACAATAATTTGAAGGAAGTTACCAGGATAATTCAGTGAAGCTATAGAAACATAAGGGATGTGTGTGATGGCTACACACAGACTTACTGGAGTATCTTAGTCTGACCTGCCCCATGTCCAGGGTGTGGAGAGGAGGAGCAGTCATCAGACCTGGGTATGGGGTTCATGGCATGGATAAAGGCTGTCCCATATCAAACATGCTACCTACCCATATTTCTTTGTCTCTTCAAATTTACCAAATTGACTTTATGGTTTCCTAGATGCTATACTTTGGGATGCAATACATTTGAATACCTTTGTACATTTTTTAAAATTCTCCAAGCTTTTAAAAGCATTTATCATTTTAGAGTAGTTAACATAAGGAAAATTGTGATCTGAAATTGCCCATGGAAGAACTTCTAATCTCTTGCTTCCAATAGCTTACTTTAAAAAGTCTTTTTGGACAGTTGTTGATTCTTATTTTCACACCCAGGATCTTAAGCCATATAGACAAGTAACACCTTTCCAATAACTCTTAGGGGTTCCAGTCATGTTGTTAGGTTCCATTGAGTCAGTTTTCAAATTATAGGAATGTGTAGCCCCATGTGACAAAGTAGGAATGTACAATCGAGTTTGTCTAGACAGTAATCTTTCCAGGAGCACGCCAACAGGTCTGTCCTGTAAGGGATCTGCTCGAACTCATGGCCAGAGTCCTACTAACTCATAGCGCCCCTACAGGACAGAGTAGCCCTGCCTCTGTGGGTTTCCAAGACTGCAAACCTTGACACGAGCAGAAAGCATCACCTTTCTCCTATTAAGCTATGTGCTACCATGAAAAGTTCCATCAATACTGAAGATTGAGTGCTTAGCTAGTAAGCCACTATAGCTCCACGTTTATTCCATCTCTTCCCAATCTTCTACCCCAACTATTCTGTTGAATAACTTCTTTCAAGTCATCAAGAAATGAAAAATACCTGAGAGACCACAATGAAAATAGCCATGATTAACATGCTGAAGAATTCTGCTAGCAATGATACAAAGCCCAGGTACAAATCATTCCACTTAAATGCAAATATAAATCTTATTGAACTGAATAATGTAGAAAGACATGTTCAGAGGACAGAAATGTCAATGCAAGTCATGAAGGAGATGGGAAGATTATGGCAAATGGTATCTAAGGATACTGCTTCCTTAAAGGAATTAATGTATTCTATAACTGTTGACTGAACACACAAACACAAAGTTATAAATATATGATTTTAAATTGTATTGGGAATCTATAATGAAACCAAAATATTTGTCTATCTACACTTGTAGAATATAAGTAACTTGGTGTAAAGTAAATAACCCTTTTTAACTGTAACATATCTAAAGTACTATCTTAAGTAGATTAATCTAGAATATCAGTTAAATATATTATTCAAGGTATAGAATAGACATCAGAAAGAAACATCAATCTATTTAATATATCTCTGGAGACTTTATTTGATGGTGATGAAATTTGTGAAATAATAACCAAAATTAAGCACAAAATGTTAAAACAATGCATATAAATGGTGCACTCAAAGTAAAAAAAAAATCAAATTTTAAAAATAACTTTTAGAATAAGCTTCAGAACAAGCCCATAAAATTTAAGCATGGTTTTTATGTAGTTATTCTAATGTTTCTCAGTGTCAGTGGAAAAATATTACTGTTATCATCTCCTTTCCATAATTGTTCCTAGAATTTTATTCTCTTTACTGTGTTGGATAGTGTAAGTAATATTTTTTGCTTCTGAGTTTATGGGAAAACTTTCATTAATTTATGCATACGTAAGCATAATATTACTGAGATCTTATACACATGTGCAGGTTTGTGGTGTTAATAGAGATGCACTCTAGAAATTTTGTCTGGAATAAAGAAGAACTTCTTGATCAATGAATCAGTTATCAATTACTATCTTTAATTTTTATTGTTTTGTTAACCATTAATCCTTTTGTAGGAAGCAAACAGAAAGCTCTGCTACTAAAATAGAGACTCCTTGTTTTATAATGAAGATTGTGACCCAAGAAAGCTTATGATCAATGTTCAGTTCCTCAAGGTGATTGAACAAGTGAATGAAGAATGTATATCTGTAAATGCTTGCTAACTTTGCCAAAAGTTAGTTCCCTATTAAAATGAATGGTGGTTTTTAAGCATGACCCCTGAGTGAATGCTATTGTTTTATTGCACTGTAAACTCAAACAAACAAGTAAACCAAAGTTGTTAACAACTACATCAAGCAGATAGCATATCAATGCAATCAATGGAGATTTTATAACTTCTAAAGAAGCACTAAATTTACTTTGTTAATACTATGGATCATATTGCAAATTAACTTAATAAAAAACAACACATTTCTACTGCTATTTCAATCTCCAAAGGAAAACAATGACTATTTTTTTTTAAAACCATTTTTATTGGAAGGTATTTCAGATATCATATAATTCCATAGTACAATCACATCAAGCAGAATGATACAATTATTACCACAATCAGTTTCAAAAACATTCTCTCTTTCTCGAACTCCTTGATAGAACCTCCTCTTTACCCACTCCACCCCCACTGTAACCCCCATACAAGCTAATTCTAATTATTGTCTCTATAGTTTCATCAACCCTCGGTTTCACATACTAGAAATCAGAAAAAATATGTAACAAAAATTGAAGGGCTACCTCAATAACAAAATACATTAAATAAAATATACACAGAGGAAATCTTGAAAACCAAATCAGGCCCCATGTATCAGAGGCAAGATCAACTGACAATGTTTTAACCATTCAAAACTAGTTCATCATTTTGATCTCCTATAGTCACTTCACCAGTGAATACAGTTTGGTAACCAGTTTATTCCAATTCCTCCATTATGGATAGACAGAAATTGCCAAAGGTTTATTTCAAACTGTATATCTCACAAATGTATCTTTGGTCTCAACTGTTATCCACAGCCTTCTGCAAATCAGAATCTCACAATTTTGGCTCTGATACTATTCTTTCCTTCGGCTGTAGATTATATGATTTCCATCCTTCAGTCACTGATGTTGATGTGCTTCTTTCAATGGAACGTAGCTGATTTCTCACTTAGACGGATGCTTGTTTATAAACCAACTTTTAAAACCCCAGATGCTATTGTATCTAATATTTGAATACCATCTAATTTATTCACCATTATTTTCTAGAGTACCTATATCTTCTGTGTTCTCTTCTTGGGCGTAAGTCTTGAGCAGGGCCATATGGTAAGGATGAATTATTCTTAAATTGAATCTCGTGTAAGTCCAAATCCCATTCCTTGATCTGTTTGTTTGCTTGTTTTTTTGTTCAATCATCCTTTGCCCACCTTAAAGACCTCCTTGTAAAGTTATGGTAGAGAGTTTTATCAATCATCTTCTTGAAACATAAAGATTTTTTGTTAAAACAATAGATTATTTTTTATTTTAAATTCATTTCTAAGAAATGATTGGATTAAATATCGTGGAAGGACATTTTTCAGTAAAATAAAATTTAAAAAGCAGGAAATTCAATACTGTTAGACAGCGTTCTTTAGAGAAATAAAACTATACGTGTGTGTGTGTGTATATATATATATATATATGTGTGTGTGTGAAAGGTTTATACAGCGAGCAGAACTATAACAACTAGTCCACACAGCAGTACAAAGAGGTTTCAGTTCAACTAATATTTGTGGACCATTTAATGTTGAAATTCCTTCAGCTCATTTGGACTGCAGGTCCAAGGTCAAGGAAGCAGAGACTGGATTCTACCTTCAGAAAGACAGGCAGAGTCTGCCCGCAGACAGCAGATAGGAAGGTGGATCTGCAACAGTCTATATCACTGGAGCTTACTGAAACAGACTCCATGGGATCTTGAACTCAACTGATGCATGGTGACAGACTCTACCAGCCTCAAGTTCAAGCAACGAACACACCAGAAGTATGCTGAAGCAGGTCTCAAAGGAGCCTCAAGTTCTAGTGACACGATGTACATGATGCAGTCCACAAATTGTACAACACACTATTTCAAGGGGGAAGAGGAAAACAGGATGCCAGATGTCTGTATTTATCTCAGTCACCCTCCAATCAAGATGGAACCTGATTAAACTATGCCCACATGTTTCTATTGGCTTAGCTGGCACAATAAATCTATCACAGAGATAAAAGGAGAAATAACCATAGCAAGGTAGAAGTATGCTAAAAACATAATTTGCTTGGGTTTTAATCCTGAGCAAGGTAAGTATCATGGAAATATGATATATGGTTACGTATATTACAAATCCTTGCTGAATTTTAAAGAGATATTGTAATGTATTTCCTTAAATACATAAATTTCTTAATGAGACCTTAGGTAACGTTGGGAACGATTGATGTTTTTCTCAATAAAACTTTAGAGAATATACTGACTAGAAACTCACTGAAGGTGTACCGAAAATATAAAAGTAAAGTTCAATAAAAATAATTGTATAGCTGAAGTTAATTGAAAACCAAGATTATGTTTTCCTATAAATCAACTTGATGTAGAAATAGAAATAGAATAGAATTTATGAAGGTTGGTCTTCAGTAGCAAACTCATAGGTTCAAGTGTCACTTTGTACAACATATACTATATCTGCTCTCATTGATTGTAAGAGAACATGTGCAGTCATTTATCCTCGTGCACTTACATTCTGTCCCAAACATTTTTTAAAAGGTATAATATTCAAGGCCTCACAGATGCTTGGGGGTATAAAAGTGGAAGATACAGTCCATTTTGCTATTTAATCAAGATGGTATTTACCAAAGTAAGTGAGCGTGTGCCTGTGTGTATGTGTATGTTTGTTCCCACAGATCTCACAGGGATGGACAATGGGCAGATGGAAACTCTGTAGTGAGCAAGGATTCATGTTCAAAATCATGAAATCCATGATATTTCATATTTCCTAATAATAAATATGTCATTAGGAAAAGACATTTTGAATTTTGCTTTTAATCATCTATGGCTTGTTAAATCCAGGTTACATTCTAATACATGCTAAGGGGACAGTGACTCCACATGACTGAAGGTATTTTAGCTTACTGAGAAGTTGGAATTCAAGTGAAAACAAACATGAAAATTGAGTTAGTCCGGGTAGACTAGAGGAACAAATTTCAGAGACACGCATATAGGTATAAGGAAAGGGTTTATATACAAAAGAAATGTGACCTTATGAAAGTATCCCAATCCAGTCCAGTGCAAAATCATAAGTGCAATAATAACCCATATGACCGAAATCAGTCTATAAAGTCTGCTTCCGACTCAGGAAGTCACAGGTCAGTGGGTGCAGAATTCTGGCGCTGGCAGGGGTCTCCCCATGGCTCCTCGCTTCCAGGGCTCAGGTTCATCAACAGCATGCCACTGCAGTTTCAGAGATCTGTCTTCATCAGGGCAAAGCCATGTGGTCTCTCCGCTGGCTCCTCCAACTTCTCAGAGTCTGCATCTTGTCTTGCCTGTGGTTAATCATCTCTGAAACTAACTCCCAACAACTGGGGAAGATAGCTTCTCATCTTCACGAGGGAAATACCGCGAGATTTCCCAGGAGTCTCAGGTGAAAGCCATGCCCACACAGAGGCCTCATCAGCTACTCAATGGCTTTCTCCTGATTAACAGGGCAGACTCCACCCCTACATTTCAATTATAAAATTAACATAAGCAGATGACTGCCACTAAAATCATTCTCATGTTTGTTGTCTTTTTTCCTTTTCCAGATGTCACCTATCATTATCCCATCAAATAGAAGTCAAATTTGTGTTGATACAAGCACAACTCAAAAATATGGCAAGCAGGTTAAAAAATTCAATAATATTGCCCTCCATCTCTCCACAACTCCTACCTTGACTTCATCATAACTATTATATTTCTTTCCTATCATGTTGAATATAGAATAAGTTAAGGTAAAGGACATGGTTTAGCATAGCTTGACTCTCAACATCACTATATTCAGTTTCATTTAGTCTTTTCATGTTTCTATTGTTCATTCCTGCTGTACTTGGGCACCGGAGTGCTTCTAAATGATCCTCTTAAGGAGTTTTATCTTTACCTATTCAGCGATTAGTCTTTTCCCCTAATTAAGTCTTCAAATGAACCTTACACTCTCATGTATCTACTTCCAAATTTTCTTGGGTAACTGCCATCTCTGTCCAGTAGCTAAATGATCTCATAAAATCCATAAGAATATAAGATCCATTGTAGAGGAAAAGGTGGGAGAAAACCCTACACATATGCAAGAAGCAAGACCTTGAGGGAGATCACATTGATGGTGGATCATGTTGTAATTAACATGCAAACTGGGTAAAAACTTATTTATGAAGTTATATGGGTCTTCCAATGGAACATATATTCATTGGTTATAAATGAATTCTGACTCAGAGAGACCTTTTAGATTAGAGTAGAATGGCCTCAATGCTTTTAAGACTGTGATCTTTAGGAATATGAATTGCCACATTTCTCTATAAGAAGTTTAAAAATCCTTCAGGTAACAACAGTATGCTTAAGCACTACATGACCAGGTTTTCTTCTCAAAGATCACAAAATATACAACAGGCAGTTTTTCTTTCTCCTAGAATAGAATACATTAAGTGGGATCACATTTATGATACTGAATCAGAATACTTGAAGATAAGAAGGGGATATAAGATTATAAATAGTGACTATGGAGGTGTTTTCAGCAATTCTTTCCTTTGAAATGGGAACCAAGTCTTTCTTCATTATCTATTCTTAGTCTGATAGCTCCACGGAAACGAGACTACTTTATGTGACCCTGCTGGCACTTGAAATACCAGTGACATAGCTTCAAGAACCACAGTAGCACACAGCTATCTCAGTACAACAAGCTGACAGACAAACCATGAGTTACAATATTAGAAGATTCTATGGGGGAAGATATTGAATGATGTCAGAAATATCAGGATAAAATGGAAAGAGTCTTTAGAATCACTGTAAGCAAAAGAATTAGTCTATCATTTCAGGAGGGTACATATGTGCAAGAACCAATGATACTGAAGGAAAAATTCAAACAACACCGAATGTGTTAACCAAAATGTCTACAGGAATTGATTTGATGTCAATTGAAATGTTTCAACAAGTGATGAAGTAGTGGAAATACCCATTCCATGCAAAAGTTCCAAATGAGCACAATGAAGTATTCTGCAATTCCCATTCTTCTCAAGGTTACACATAGCTTATTGTGGTGCATACAGTTGAAAGCTTTGCAATGCAACACAAGCAAACCTCTTTCTGATATTCTCTGCTTTTAGCTAAGATCTATCTGAAATCGGCAATAATATCCCTTGTTGCATTTAATCGTCTGAATCTGGCCTGAACTTGGGCCAATTCCCTGCCAATTTGCTGCTACAATAATTGTTGGATGACCATCAGTAAAATTTCACTTGCATGTAATATCTTGTTTATGGAACAGGAGGTGATTGTTTGAACACAAGAGAATCCTGAATGGTTTAAAATCAGGAATGTATGCATCAGGGTTGTATACTCTCACCATACTTACTCAATCTGTTAGTTGAGCAAGTAATCAGAGAAGTTGGATTCTAAAAAGAGTATGGCATCAAGTTGGAGGAAGGCTAATTAACAACTTGAAATATACAAATGGCACGACCTTGCTTGCTGAAATTGAGGAGGACTCAAAGCATTTGCTGATGAAGATCAAGGATGGCAGCCTTCAGTATGAAATACAACTTAATGTAAGGAAGACCAAGACCCTCAAAAGTGGTCCAATAGGTACCACCATGATATACGGAGGAAAAGTTGAAGTTTTCATGATTTTGTCTTGCTTGGGTGCATCATCCATGCACATGGAAGCAACAGGTAAGAGATCAAAAGACATGTTGCATTATGGAAATGTCTCACACAAGACCATTTTACAGTATTGAAAAGCACGGTGGTTACACTGAGGACTAACGTGAAGCTGACCCAAGTCATGGTACTCTCCATTGACTCCTATACAGGTCAAAGTTGGACAGTGAATAAGAAAAACTGAAGCAGGATCAATGCATTTGGATTGTGGTGCTGGTGAAGAATATCGAAGTACCATCGACTGCTCAAAGGACAAATGGCTCTTCCAAACAATTTCATGGAAGGAGTACGGGCAGAGTGCTCCTTGGCAGCAAGGATGGCAAGACTTCCATCTCACATACTTTGGACCCAGTTTCAAGAGAGACCAGTCCTTGGAGAAGGACATCATGCTTGGTAAAGTGGAAGAGCAGTGAAGGAGAAGAAGACCCTCAATGAGATTGATTCGCACTGCTGCTGCAAAAAATGGGCAAAGGTTGGGAACAATTATGAGAAAGACACAGGACTGTGCATTGCTTCTTTCTCTTGTGCCCAGAAGGTCACTATGGGTCATAGCTAACTCGATGGCACCTATCAAGAACAATATAAAGGGGTATATAGTAAACTTTTCTCTAAATTAGAATGAATGCCATTATCTTACAATTTATTTAGGAAAATATGTACAAGCAGGGTTATAAATCAGTAACTTGTAGAAGTAGATCTACAAGCATTAGGTTTACAAATGGCACACTGAGGTGATCACAGGGGCACTCTTCTTAAAATATGACTAATTGGATATCAAATCATATATTGTACCATTCTGAGGCATGTTCCATTGGATTACCCAAGAAGTGGATGCTGAGCAAAGAGTTTGGGGCAAGCACTTTAGGTGGAACTTGGAGGAACTGATGACAGGAAGTAGGTGAGTGAGGACAGATCATCAAATCAATTAACAGAGCATAAGTCAAGCTCTACACTAAGGAAGAGCTGTGGAAAACAATGTAAATCCCAGAGATAGAGTCTCTGAGCAAGACTTGAAACACTTCACAGATAGAAGTCAGTGAGAATAGCAGAAGTGTTATCCTAAGCTA
Source organism: Nesogale talazaci (assembly GCA_004026705.1). Lineage (NCBI taxonomy): Eukaryota > Metazoa > Chordata > Mammalia > Afrosoricida > Tenrecidae > Nesogale > Nesogale talazaci. The sequence goes on along the minus strand of PVJH01002384.1, from coordinate 106,371 downwards.
AGAGACGCACCCTTTTTTACAGAAGAGGATGGATGACATGAATGTGGGGTGAGAAGGGCAGGGAATCATAGACACTCATATATGCTAGTGAATTTTCATCTTTATGCAGCTCTTGATTTACCTTGAAATGGCATTTTCTGTTGAGGAAAACATCTAATAAATATTTAAGACAAAACATATTTGTCCCTTTTCTATGATTTCATGTTTTCCATCATTGTGATTTGACTTCTTTTTTTTTCTTGTGATTTCACTTCTTATGTGAAGTTGATAGGGTAAGAGACCTCAGCATTTAAATCACGGTCAATGTTTTTGTTACTGTATATGGACATGTAGACAAACCAGATGATGTATCCATAATTTTACTTTTGCTATAGGCTAGTTAACTGCTCTGAACACAATTGTTTCTGGGCATCTAACCAATAGAATTTCTGGATCTGGTCATTTAAAGACAAGATCACAGACTTTTGGGGAGTCCACTGTGCATTTATTAGTCTTCATGATATTTGTTCCCAGAAAGTCTCTGTGGATAAAACACACAGTAGTGAGGATGTAAGAAGATTGTTCTTGGGTGACCTCCACTCGGCTCTAAGAAGACCTGATAGACAACAGAACGACCAATCCTATACCATCCTCACATATTTCTTTGAATACATGGTTGCGGCCACTATGTCCATCAATCTCATCGATGAACTTTCTCTTTGTTTACTGACCCTCTGCTTTATAAAGTGTTATTTTATAAATTATAAAATTTATAAATTTATAAAATTTATATAAAATTATAAATTGTAAATTTTTATAAATTAATAAATATTATAAATTATTAAATAATACTTATCAACTATCTATTTATTTATAAAGTATTACCTGATAAGTGCAATTTTCCAACGACTGGTATCTCCTAATAAAATGACCATACTCTGAAAAAAAAATTTTCATCATCCTTACTTCTAAGGAATATTCTGGAATGTTCAGCATTCTTGTTGTTCAACAGGTCAAGTGCTCAGTCCCTCTCCTGCCTTCCTTATTCACTCCCTGCTTTCCATATGCATCTCAGGCAATAGGAAATAACATTGCTTGAGTCAGGGTCTAAGGATATAAATAGGGGGAAAAATATGTTGACACACATAAAAAATATTCGTACATTTGCTGTTTTTCTTAAGGTTGTTAAGACTTTACCCTTCTTATAAACTTCAGTGGCTTACAATCAACCTTGTTTATCTTTTTCTCCCACTTAAAAATAAGCAAAAATCACAATAACAAGTGGGTGTAGTCTATGAGGTAAAATTAACCTGATCATAATTTGTTTGGTATGGTTTGGCTTAGGTTTAGCTTAGTAAGCTATAATAAATTTTAAAGCTCATAATTATTCCAATGATAGTGATTTTGTTAACACCACTTTAGGTGATTTATTTTTCTATCTTTCCGTCAATCAATGTCAAAATCGTCAGAAGCTTCCAAAACAATTCATGATGTGGTTTCAATTCTTTAAATTTATTCTCCCAAATTACAAAGGATAAATTACATATGCCAGGTATTGGACATTAGGAGTCAAATCTGACTTGTTGACACCAAACAACAATAAAACAAAGCTTTAATGATTGATATTTGAATGGTTAATAACCTTAAGATCTTTTCACTTGGGCAGAATGTTTTACATACATATTGAAGCCCTTGACTACAGATATTTTAGAATCTTTTATCCCAAAACCCAAACTGACTACAATGCATTTGATGCTGACTTACAGCTCTAGGACAGGGTGGAGCACCGCCTGGCTGTTTCCATGACTGTAACTCTTTATGGAAGTAGAAACCTTGCCTTTTTCCCAAGGAGCAATGGGTGACTTCAAAATGCTATGCTTGCAGATAGCAGCTCAACTCATAGTCACTAAGAAACCAGGACTGTTGCTGAATCATTGAAAATAGAATGAGACAAAAGCTCCGTTTTTCTCTCTTTCTCATTCTTATGTTAGAATCAAAAAGAAAACTAACAACCGAAGTGACTAAAGAGCCAAGTTAGAAATATTGAAAATGGTTGAATGATGGTATGGGACCAAGTATCACGTGTATTTAAAGAGATTTTTCTTTGGGCTTTGTCTAAGAGTAAGGAAGATTTTTAATATCAGAGATGACTTTCAGAAATATGTATGTATGTATGTATATGCACATGACATGATTATGATTTACCTGAAAGTAATGAGCTCAACTGACCATTCTAAGTCTTTTCTAGGCAAAGAATTCTATACCAATTCCTCAAAAGAGAGGTAATATACCTCCACTGAAAATTAAAAGATATTTTGTATTGAATTTTGAAAGAAGGATAAATTCAATGTTTTAAGTGAAGACTGAACTTCACAAAATTTATAGCGTTAGTCTTGAATAATAATAAAAGAATCAAAGGAGATTTAGCCACAGATATACTAAAATTACCATCATTTAATGGCCTCCTTGTTACTAGGTAGCCATTAAAAAATCATGCAGAGCATGTAACTTTTTTATTGGCTTGGAGCTTAGCCATTACTTTTTTAATGACTACATTTTAAGCCATTTTATAAGATACAGAGTGCTCCCATTTACTTTACTGTAACAACAGGGATGATCTAGGGATAAAATCGGAGAGGTGGAATTGGCATACTTCGAAAGGAGGATGGCCAGACTTCAGCTGACAACAAACGTGGGGTGCATTATCAAAGGAACGGTGTTTAGAGAAGGTCATCAAGCTCAGAATAAGACCACAAACCAGAGGAAGACCCTCAACCAGAAGTGCTGACACAGTAGCTGCAACAGTGAGCACAAACATGGGAGACTGGTTCCGAACCAGGCCGTATTTTGCTCTATTGGACAGAGCATCTCTCGGAGTCAAAGCCAATGCCATGATACCTCAAAGTAGCAACCACTTAATGTGGAATACCACCAAAACCCATCACCATGGTTGACTGTGGTAGTATCTGTAATACTGGTGACAAATCTTCCCACACGCAGACCACCACAGTATACATTTCCGGGTGGGCGGAGCTGGAGGATTAGCCACCTGGGCTGAAAGGCACTGCAGAGGGGCTGCAGTCAGGATGCGCACATGAGGGGGTGAGGGCACCAAGGCAACCTTTCATGGCTGGGTACTTGGGATCACCATAAGTCAGCACGGACTGTGGTCAGTACTTACGCTACACCAGAAATTGCTCTGAGTGCTGATCATCAGATATAAATAAGATTCAGCCGTTGCTTTTTTGGAACACATATGCGAGGTTGGAAGATACAGGCAAACAGGAGCGATAATGTAATTTGATTAAGTGCTATGATAGAAACAGCAAAATTGTTCACTGTCCAAGAGTGTCTTCTGCTCCCTTCATGCACAAGTGCTCCCACCCCCTACAGCCCCTGCCATTTCAGAAAAGAGTGGCCAGGCTGGGGTTGCTTTATGGTGTCTCTCGGAAAAGGATTACTAGATTAAATGCGCTCCATTGACAGGTGAGATTTCTTTGTGTTCCCTGAGGATCATTTTTCGTTCTCAACAGGGGAGTTGATTCAGCAAGGCCCATAATAGCACGTTTTCAGATTGGAGGCATTAAGCACAATGGTTGCCAACTAAGAGATGTAATTTGGCAACAATGTACAAAGAGAGCATGATCTTCAAATTATACTACTTTGAATTTGAGACAGAAATGGCAGTAAGTGAAGGGTTTGTTATAAAACCTACGGGCTCTCTTCAAGTACACAGAATTAAATGTATAACCGAGGTGACTGTTTTGTGGCACATTTATCAAAATTGGTTTAATTGAACAAATTGCGTTGAAAGGATTTTTCAATAATAAGATGTATCAAAAATTAAAGTATAGTGCAAAACCTGCTATCTCACTTGTAGTAATATCACTCTTGCAGAAAATTTATTTTAAAGTTGTAGTAAACAAACATTTGGACTCTACCTCCTCAGGATCTGCTACATACGGTTGTGTTTAATACTTCTTTTTCTCTTTAGTAGATTTTCATTTTGTAAATTCCTCATCTAAAATAAGATCACAGTTGTTTAGAAATATCACACAGGGAAATGATGTTTTCTTCTGTTATCAATTTCTTCCCACCACTTCATTGCCAAACGTAAAAATCTCATTGGTTGACCTATCATTCATCTCACAGTAAATGGCCTTCTCTGATGTCACTAGTGACTTATTCACACACATTTAATAGTTCCAGGAAGATGAGACAATAAAAATTAAATTATATTCTCATCTCTAAATATTAAGTGTATGGTGTTTCCATCTCATTCTGTAAAAATATGAATTTATATCTGATAATCAGTATTTTCTGAGTCAAGAAAGATGTTACACTTGTTCCATTTTAACATCGTATATGGATACAATTATTTGAATGTTCTCGGTTGCTATTAATATATAATGAAGTGTCCGATCTCCCCAAATATATCATAAGCTTTTTAAAGGCAGGAATTATATGTTGTAATCACCAGCACCTAGCTTAGAGTTTTACATCTAATCATTGTGAAAGCAAATATTTAATTATGATGAGAACTAAAATGAAATTGAGATTATGAATGAGATCTCTTCTTTTAAGAATCATGGGAGCCCTTTGAAACAAGTCCAGATGTGTTTATTACAAGCAAAATTGGGTCATTAATCTAAAGATCTCTAACCAGTAATATTAATTAAGTTCCTAAACATATTGCTGGAGCATCATTATACACACTTTATTCAGATGGGAAAGAGGCAGATGGCTATACTGCACTGGGCCCTGCTCAGATACTTTCATTGCGATGCAATAAAATGGAAATCAAGATTCCTGTCTGCAAGAAAATGTCTATATCAGCTATTTGGACTGGCCTGTAAGAATAGGTTGTGTGAATATTTTTCCTCACAGTGAACATTTTTGCAAGATTATCTTTATCTTTCTTACAATGTGAACAATGATTAAGAGGGTTGTCATTAAAGTCCATTAAATTTAGAGTCAAAAGTTTCTTCTACAACTTACCAGATGCAAGACTTGAACAAATCACTAAAACTGTATCCCAGTTCTCTCACCTATAAAATGAAGAGACGTATACTGCCTGCCGCAATAGGTATTTTTAAATATTGAAAGATATCATATTTTAAAAGGACTTGGACATGATACCTGGTCAAGAAATGGCACAGTGAAATATACCACGTATGTTCTCTTTCTGTGTTTGAAATAAATCTATGATATCAGTGAATGTTTTCAGAAAACCTTAAATCTTCTCCAGACATAATTAAAAGGAACAAATTCCTTAAATTTTTGGATTCCTTTTGCTTCAACTACACAATGATGTAAATCACTTAGATAAACTGTAAGATCCCTCAGCAGGGTGTGAGAGCTGTTAGATACCATTAAGTTTGTTCCAGCTCATCCCAGTCCTGTGTACAACAAAAGGTAAGGCTGCCTGTCTGAGTGCCAGACTTGTAAACATTGTCATATCAGTGCTCAGGATCGTGCTCACTGTCTCAGTTCTGAGTATATGGGTGTGGAATCAAAGCTCTCCCTTCAAACTCTCTCCAACCATCTCTCTGTTAGGAATAATGTTATGTTCAGTGTCATTAATATGATTATTAATCAATAGTTATTGAACATTTTTCTCTATACTAGATAGTAGGCTAGGTGTTTTATCTGGAGTCTCTCGTTGAATCCTAACAATCACCTTGTTTCACAAAGCTGAAAACAGAGGCATAAGAATGTGGAGTAACTTGGTCAAGGGCACAAATATTTTAGGCAAGGGGCAACTTTTAAAAATAGCTTTTGATTGACAGAGATTGCACTTTCTCTTCCTAATGACTGTATTTCAGAAGTAACTCTCTTCCTCTAAAATTTTTGTTTTGCAAATGAGCTAGCAATAACCTCTACATCTTAGCCTAGAGTTTTATTTTGTTTTCTTCGTTCTTCATAGAGAGATATGACTCATTTATCTGCAAAAGTTCACTGGTGCCTGATTCAAGGTTGTCCGTGCCCAGTTGGTTTCAAAGTAGCCAAAACGAGCAGATCCTGAGTCACATAGAGTCCAGATGTATGTAGCACAAACTATGCGGTGCTCAGTCACTATCTGAATGGTTGGTCTTTGGATTCCTCCTCTTCTCTTCTCCTACTTTGCCTCTGGAAGACTTGCTATTGTCGGACTCACCCTGCATGTGGTCCCAATAAACAGCTTGCTGTTCAATGATTTTGGTTGTATCTTTTTCCTTGATCAACCCCCAATTCCTTCAAACTCACCACAAGTTTTATTTGTCTGTTGCCTTAAGCACCTTGTGTGCTTTAAGAAAAAGTTACCTAGAAAATTAATTTTCCATTCACAAATGTGTATACAAACTGTTCTGTGACACTGGTTTCAGTCACCCCAATGTGTCACCTTCCTGCCCATGAGGGTCCCATTTCCCTCCAGTTTCCTACCCTGTCTTGTTTACTCACCTTTGTTTGGGAGCCAATGTTACCCTTGGGGCCTCATAGAGCTGAATGCACTGGTCACCATATTCCTCATGGGGGCTTTTGCTTATGTTATAAGTCTGTCTATTATTTGGTTGAGTGATGGGCTCCAGGAGTGGTGTTAGCTCCACCTTGTGCCTTGACAATATTCTTTGGGTTTCCTCCAGTTGCTCTCAGACCTGTCAGTATGCTACTTGTCTTTTCATTTTATGAATTTCAGTTTTGTTCTATCTTTATTCTGCCATTCAGACTAGAATCTTCTGTCGTGGAACTGCTTATAACAATCAGTAGTGGTAGTCAAGTCCCATCAGGTACTTCTGGTCTCAAGCTAGAGGAAGCTGTCATTCATGTGCGACATTGGTGGGGTGCACTAATGCTTATTTGAATCTTTGGTTTTCTTCGCCCTCCTTTGCTCCATGATGAGAAGAGACAAAGATTATATCATAAAATGCTACTCTCAAGTTTTTAAGACCACAGATGCCATTCTTAAGCTAGAATGTAGAACATCATCTTTATGTTCAAGGTTATGCCAATTCCAGTCTGTGAGGTGTTTTGGTTATGGCAGAGAAATTTCCATAGCTTTGCTCCCTCACTGTTCCATTATATTTAGGAATATACATGCAGCACATACCAATAGGCACATAGAAAAATACACAAAATGCCTTATGTGCCTGTAGACATAGACCTCCTATACTTATTTAGCATGAGCATTCTGGTGGCATAGTGATGATACATTGGGCTACAAATTGGGAGGTGAGCAGTTTGAAACCATAAGCCTCTCTGTGAAAGAAATATGACACTTTCTACTCTTATGAAGAGCTACCATCTCGGGGCTGAGCCCCGGTGGCGTAGTGGTTGTGCACGGGACTGCGGCCCACTGAGTTAGAAGTTCACATCCAGCAGCAAGGCTGGGCCCCCTACTCCCACCACCATAGCATAGTGATGCCCCAAAACATTGTTTAAAACAAACAAACTAACAAAAAAACAAAAAGAGTTACTGTCTCACAAACCCTTAGGGGCAGCTCTATCCTGACCTATAGGGTCACCATGACCCAAAATTGACTCAGTGGCTGTGAGTTTAGGGGGATTTTGGCATCCACTTACAAACTAATGTCTGTTATTACTATTGCTAAAAGATAATGTGCTATACTGTTTATGACATTGCCCTTTTGATTTCTGTACCTGTCCATATCACCCTTTGTCTTGATCACACTGTGCTACAACACCCCCCTCTGCATAGCAGAGCAGAATTGACGTCTGTGATGGCCATGTACTTGATGCAAATTTCATGATTGGGATGTAGGCGTGGAGTCTAGTCTGTCAATCTGGAGATAGTCATTGAGTAGCCAATGGGGCCTTTGTGTGGGCATGGCTTTCTCCTGAGAATTTTGGGAAATCTCATGGCATTTCCCTCATAGAGATGAAAGACTATTTTTCCCAGTTGTTGGGCATCGCTGGACTGACAAGACAAGATGGGAGCATCCAAGGAACCAAAAGAGCTGGAGGAGAAGCCACATGGCCTTACCCTGATGGAACCAGACCTCTGAAGGTGGAAAAGCCACAGAGAGACCCCTGCCATGACTGCAATGTCTTTATCACCAATGGATATTGCTGATGGACCCTGAGACAAGGAAAGGAGGAACCACGAGGGGACCCCTATCCGCGCCAGGACTCTACACCAACTGGCCTGTGCCTTCATGAGTCGGAAGAGACTTTATAGACTGATATCAGACATATGGGCTAATATCAGACTTATGACTTTGAACTGGAATGGGTTGGGATGCTTTCTCAATATTCCATTCCTCTTGTACATAAACCTTTCCATTGTATCCATATGCATGTCAATGAATTTGTTTCTCTAGTCTACCCAGACTAACACAACATCTATCTACTCTCTAGTCAGTGGTTCATCTTCTTTCCACAACCTTTCTTATTGTCATTGAAATAATTCTGACCCCTAGAAACAGAATTCAATAGGATAGAGTAAATCTACCCTTGTGGGCTTCTGAGATTTAAATTTTTATGAGAGTAGAAAGCCTCATTTTAACTCCTCTGAATGGTTGACAGTTTGAACTGCTGATATTACATTTCATACATCACCAGGGTGCTGCCAAAGCAGATCTCTTTTTGTGTGTTCATGTTTTCTAACAATAGTGATATCATACAATATTTGCCCCTATGTGTTTGTCTTATTTCACTCAACATATTATTCAGATTCATTCATGCAGTGAGTTGTTTCAGGGAAACATCATCATCTTTCATTGTTGCATAGTGTACCATTTTGTTTATCAACCACAGCTTGCTTATCTAATCATGCATTAAGGATACCTAGATTATTTTTCCATTTGCTAAGGTGAAAAATGCTGCAAAGTATGAGAGTGCAGATGTCAATGTGGTTCATAATTCAGATTCTCTTGCATGTATTCCTAGTGGTGGGATTGTTATATCATATGGTATGCCTTTTCTAGCTTTTAAAAGAAGAATCATAATGTTTTCCATACTGGTTGTGTCATTTTCCAGTCCCATCAGCAGTGTATAAGAGTTCCAATAACATATGCAACCATGCCAGCATCTCTTTTCTGTTGTGTTTTTTTTTTATAATGCTGCCATTATTGGGATGTGATTGTAGTTTGTATTTGCATCTCTAGTCCTGTGGCATAGAGTTTTGCACTGGACATCTAATCATAAAATCAGTAGTTCACCAGCTGCTCTTCAAGAGAAAGATGAGGAAGTCTCTCTGGAGGACCCTTGTGAACAAACCCTAAAGAGTAATGCTATTTGTCCTATATGGTTGATTTGAGTTGGGGTGAACTTAACAGCAGTGTGTTCAGGTTTGGTCTAATTTTAAGGGGTAATTTGCTAAAACTTCTCCTCAAATATACTTCCCCTTAGAATTGAGGACCATTTCTACCGCCTGATAGATTCAACTGTCCCGATCTTTTTAATGTGTACTTGTTTCATTAACATTCTAATTTTTGTAGCCATTAAAATCCACTAAACCTAGCTGCCAAACAAAACAAGAAACTGTTTATGCACCAAAATAATGAATAAAAATTTTCAAAAACACTTTCTCCTAACAATTTGGTAAAATAAGAGGTCTTGATCCTGGCCTCATTGATTTGACTATTCTTCTGATACAGAAAATGGGAGACATCATGAAGAAGTGTGCTATCCAACTACTTTTGCAAAGTCATTTTAAATTACTATCATTATTTAATTTCTTGCAGCAACCAATGCTTGGCCTCTCATTTAAGAATTATTCTAACTTTGTTTTCATTAAACTTATAAATTATTTAAATTTCTTCATCATATTTTTACACTGCATTTTACAGTTTCTATGCTTACTTCTCTTTACATTTTCTACACTTCCTTCTTTTCCATGAGTCCCTTTACATTTCTACTACAGTTCTCCTTTAAAAATGGTTTAGGGTTATAAAAAGAAAAAGAAGATATGGGTAGCAGGGGAACAGGGCACTAGTCCACCTAAGGAGAGGGTATTATTTATATTTATTATAAATATATTATATTATAATATAATAAATAATTATATAATATATAATAAATAACTATAATATATTATAAATAAATATTATATTTATTATTTTTATATAGTCTATGTATATATACATAGAAGAGGGGGAAAATGGGAAAGGAAGTGGGTGTTAACAAGAGAACAACAAATGATACAAAATCGAGATCTAGTAGGGCTTGATAAAGTGCATTGTAACCAAGAGGATTTACGGAAATCCAAATGAAACAGAACATGATAGTGGGACAAGAGGAAAAGAAAAGAAAATAGAGGAAAGAACTAGGAGGCAACAGGCATCTTTAGAGCTCTAAATATAGGTATGTACATATGTAAATAGATTTATATATCATGAGGAGGAAATAGATCTATGTGCAGATATTTATAGGTCTAGTATCAAGGTAGCAGATGGACATTTGACCTCAACTCAAATACTCCCTCAATGCAAGAAAACTTTGTTCTACTAAACTGGAATTCCATGATACTCACTTTCCTGACATGATCACCAAAGACAAAGAGGGTGCATAAGCAAATATGGTGAAGAAAGCTGGTGGTGCTTGGCTATAGTATCTTGGATCTTAAAAGCTTGAAGATAAGCAAGCGGCCTTCTAGTTGAGAAGCAACAAAGCCCACATGGAAGAAGCACAGCAGCCTCATGAGGTGTCAGTAGGATCAGGTATCGTAGAACAAAAATGCCTATCATTGTGAATGAGAGGGAGTGTGGAGTGGAGACCCAAAGTCCATTTATAGGCAACTGGCCATCCCCTTACAGAAGGGATGTGAGTCAGAGTGCAGTATAGCACTGATGAAACATACAACTTTCCTCTAGTTCTCTCATGCTCCCCCCCACACACACACATATCCCAACTATCATTATCCTAATTCTACCTTAAAAATCCAACTAGACCAGAGGAAACTGGTACAAATTAGAGCTGGAAACCCTGGGAATACAGGACAGATAACCCTCTCAAGACCAATAATGAGAGTAGTGATACCAGGAGGGTATCCCTGGAGAAAGGGGGAATCCCAATGATCTACATATAAGCCCCTCCCTGGGCAATGTACAACAGAAAAGTGAGTGAAGGGAGACATCGGACAGTGTAAGATATGAAAAAATTACAATAATTTATAAATTATCAAGGATAAGGGAGGGATGGGTGGGGGAGGGAAAGTAAAAGTGAGGTGCTGTTACCAAGGGCTCAAGTAGAAAGAAATTTCTTGAGAACGATGATGGCAACAAATGTACAAATATACTTGACCCAATGGATACATGTGTAGAGTATGATAAGAGTTTTATGAGCTCCCAATAAAATGATTTACAAAATAGTTTTGTAGATTTCCATCATTTTTTTAGTCTTTGTCAAGCCAATGGGTAGTATACACTTATCTGCTTTTGATGACCGTCTCGTGCTCAGCAGCTCACTTTTATTCATGATTTCTGATCTTCTACTTTAAGACCCCAGGATTATGTCTTTCTTGTGGTGCAGCAAGAACAATTGCAAATAATTTTTCAAATACCATCACCTTGTACAACATTTGGGTTTTAGTTTCCATTTCCAATATTTTTTATTAAAGTGTAAATTACATTGAAACTTTTGACAATATTAGTGTATTAAATTTGGTTTTAAATGAATTTTAGATACTCTTGATTATTATTACGATTCTGGAATCTCATAGATTTAGTTTGTATTGTGGTATTTTTCCATATTGGAATATTTGATTCAACTTGTTTATTTGCTCAGATATCCTAATAAGACTTTCTTGAAGTTTATTTTTATTGATTTGCATATAGGATAAGTGCTCATATCAGATTATCAATTAATTTAATTAGACTATATTTATGTCTTAAATACCAGCATAAAAGTATCACTAAATGCCAAAGACTTTTAAATTCCCAACCACAGAATGAAAAAGTAAGCAAAGATAAGAAATAAGATATGGCCCAAAATTTCCAGCTTGATTATTGCATTATAGTTTGCATACAAACGTATTTTGGAAATCAACGCTCTAGCAACCACCACACAATTCCCAAACCCAGCTTATCCAAGAGTCTGAAAACATAGTATTATTAAATGCTTGTGAATCATCTTGGAATTTTTTCACACTGGCCCTTACTTGTCCTCTGCCCTTCACTTCTGGGCAAAGATAAATTCTGCTTTTCACATTTTGTTACTTGCAATAACAACAATATTGTCACAAAATATTAAATCATAGTAATAGGGTTATTTTCATGTTTGGCCCTGTAACTTATTAGAGGAGGTTGGGTGGGGACCTGAAGGGCCCAAGGAAGAAAAAATATAGATACAAAAATTAATTTATAATAATAATACTTATCATTTAGAAAGATCTTTGCATTTTATAAAATTCCTTCATCGGTATGCGCTCAGACTCTTTCAGAATACAGGTGACAGCCAGATGGTTTCAGGTTGAAATCTGGCTCCATTTCTGGAGCTCTGAGCTAGCCAAGACGAGTGACTCAATATGCTGTCGCTGCCTCATCTACAAAGTGATTTTGATGTTAACTGTTCAGGTATTAGAGGGTTGTTTAAAAAGTTGATTGAGTTAATGTTTATAAATACTTATAACAACTCATTATAAATACATAGTTAAGTGTTGAAAAACTAAGTAAGTAGGGTTTGATACTAATGTTTAACTAATGGCTAGCTTAATTGAAGTTTTAAGCAAATATTACTACTTGCCACAGCTAGCTATAACTAAAGGAAGTAATGGACTTGTTCAAGTTCATATGACTACTGGATGTTCCAGACATTCTGCTTCAAATTTAACTTCCCTTTCTTTGATCAAAGTCATTGAGGATAGTATTATTTCTGTAAGTGAAGTTTTCAGATTGTGCATATTGAATCAGTATCCTCATTTATATATTATGTGGCCACTAATTGTGAAATACATGGTCTCTGTGTAATAAGAAACCTTCATGCAGCATCTTTCTATAAACATTCTCGTAAGTGGAAGATTATTCAGTGCATTATAGACCTCACATACAGATTCTGATCGTGTGTATCTATAATACATAGACACTATTGTCAGAGAAGATTTCCTCTAATGAGAGTCTAGAAGACAGTTAAAAAGCCAGTATTATTATACCTGTACCTTTTATGGTAGGGAGAAAATGAAGACCAGCCATTAAAGGTCACTGTGCAGTCATTCCAGAATAACCTTCATAGATCAACAGTTTGACTCTTCTCTCTGAGGTTGCAGTCTTAACAAGCATTGCTGCTCTGGTTCCATCACCAAATAATCATATTAATGTTCAGAGTGCCAGGCGCTGTGCTAAAGGCTGACAAAACAGAAAAGACACAATCATGATCTTTGCAAAACTTGGTCTGCTGGTAGAAGCATGTGCATCTTTATAGATGTACAATTAAATCTGGCTTCTAAAAGATGAACAGTGTAATATAGGTATCCAAATGCTTGTCTGTGGGGAGGTTTATTTACAAGAGTTGAGACCTTTAATGGAATGAAGTCTACTTTAAATGTATGCCACCCAAACCAAACTCAATGAGCCAGTTCTAGCTCACAGCATTTGACACTGGCTTCTGAGATGACAGCTCATTTATAGAACCAGGTCAACTCATCTTTCTCCTGCAGAGATACTGGTGGTTTTCATAAATTGTGTTTTAAACATAAATTGCACCCTTCTTGCAATTTCATTGCTTTATAAAGTGCAAAAAATTGAAAACTAAAACTGAACCTGATTCAGGAAGGAATATTCTCAATGCTAAACTGAGCAAGGAAGGAATGCCCTTTGGCTTTGTCTACATCACAAGCGGTGTGCCGCCATAGTGCTGACATATTGGGCTGTCAAGCAATGGGTCAGCACGTTGACATCACCACCCGAGACATAGCACCACAAAGTTAACATTTCAGACTGACCGATTTGAAATGACGTTCTAGGGTCCATTTGATCATTCATTAGACACTTGTCAAGTACTTAATTCATGCTAGGCACTGTCTTACGTACTATTGATAGATCAAGAAGGAAAATCAGACAAAAAGCAAGACTGCACTAAGCCAGAACTGGCTTTCAGATCTTTAAGAATTGTGTAAGCTGATATTTCCAACTTTGTAGCATGAAATGGGCATGTTGAGAATATCAACACTGTAGACATTGCCCTTCGCTACCAATCAAGATTTTTGTTTGCATTGAGCTGACAGGCAAACACTTTCCAGTACACCTGTGCAGATACTACAGACGTCATGACGCTTATATTCTATATCACTGTGTAAGTTATACAAGTTATAGTCTAGGTGACATACACGAAAACTAAAAACACTTCAAAATCACTTCAGTCAAGTTGCTGCCAACTGACAGCAACCCGATTGGATAGTGCAGAACTCCGCCTGTGAGTTCAGAGACTGTGACTCTGCAGGAGTCAAGAGCCCTCTTTGCCTCCTGAGAAGGCACTGGTGATTTCAAATTACTCACCTGGTAGCCACAACGCAAACAGGGATTCCTCCACAAACCTTTGGAAATCCGCTCTTGTTTTTTAGAGATTTATATTTTATTTAGCTTACTATGCACACACACATATACATATATACACTATATAGTAAGGTATAATGAAGCCATATACACACCTATATAATAACATATATATATAATGCTATGGTGAGTAAATAGAGTAGGATAGGTTGATAAAAGAAAAGAGGGTAAGCTGAGCCCTGGTGCCACTGTGTTTGTGTGCAGGACTGTGGCCCATGGGGTTGATGGTTCGAATGCAGCAGTAGCTCTCCAGGAGCAAGGCTCCTGGAGGCAGTGATGTGTGGGGAGGTGGGGAGAAAGAAAAGAGGGTGGTGGAATAAACCAGGTCATACAAAGCCCTGAGGCAGAAAAGAGCCTGGTGTGATGTGGGAGACTGAGGCAGCCTAGTCAGTAAGGGAAGGAACACCGACACTAATCTTAGGGAAATGATGAGGAAGAGATTGGAAAGACATATTCCCTGTGTGCTTTGACTTTTATGCTGTGCAAAAACGAGAATTGCTGGGAATTATGAACAGAGAGCGTAAAAGTGAACCAACTCTGATAATTGTCCTACTATGCTTCCTCTTATTATCCAACTACTTATCTGTTACCTCATTGTAATGTGGTGGCTTGTGTCTTGCTGTGATGCTGAAGCTTCTGACCCTGGTATTTCAAATACCAGCAGGGCTACTTAAAGTGAACAGGGATCAGCATGGATCCCAGAATAAGAACCAACAACAAAGAAGGAACAAGTTAAAATAAAAAAACAAAAAAAGAAGGAACAAGTTACCCGTGGCAGAGGAAGTAACCAGTGAAAACCTTATGAATACCATCAAAACACTGCAAATTACCTAAAAGCAAAGGAAATGAATGAAGAAGAGCATTATTATAAATAGTGGAAGAAGATAAGCTCCTCAGATTGGAAATCACTCAAACTAATATTGAGGAATTGCAGCCTTCTCAAAGTAGAGTCAACCATCAGAATTCTGATGCAGTCAAGCCTGCGTAAGGAAAGCATTCAGGACCTTCCTTTGCTGATGGGGCACAACTCAACATAAAAATCAACAGCTGAGACATCAATTAATAGCTGAAATTTGGAATGTATCAAGGGTGAATCTAGGGGAAATGAAAGTTGTTAAAAATGAATTATTAAAATATCAATACTCCAGGTCTTGGTGAGCTGAAAAGAACTGGTATTATGCCATTTGAATCAGAAAACCTTAAAATTAATCATGTTCGATATGACACAATCATAAAGAGAGATGTCATTGTCAAAAAGGGCATTTCAAGATCTGTCTTGCTGTGCAATGCTGTCTGTAATAGAATAATGTCTACATTCAAGGAAATTCAATCAATACAACTATCATTCAAATTTATGAACCAACTACTGAAATTAGTGATACAGAAACAAAAGAATTCTACTAACATATTCAGTTTGAATTTGATCAAACATGCAATCAAGATGTATTGATGATTAGAATGCAAAAGTTGGAAACAGAGAGGAAGGAACAGTAGTTGGAAAACGTGGTGCTGGAAACTGGAAATTGCATAATATAATTTTTCAATAACAATGAATTCTTCATCACAAATGTCTTTTACAACAACACAAAAGCAACTAGATATATGGACTTCTCCATATGGAAACTGCCTACATCTGTGGGAAGGAACAATGAAGAAGCTCAATATCAGTAGCTAAATCCAGGGCAGGGATTAACTGTGGAGAAGATCATAAATTGTTCGTATGTAAATTGAGAATAAAACTGCAAAAAATTACAGCAAGACCAAGAGGAGAGGCAAAATACAATATGTAGAATATTTCACTCAAATTTGAAGAGCATCTCCAAGAAAAGATTTGACATACAAAACACTAATGATCGACAAGGTGATGAGTTGTAGGAGGACATCAAGAACATCATTCATGAACAAAGATAGGAAAAGAAAGAAAAGATCAAAGTGGATGCCAGAAGACTCAGAAAGTTGCTACTTGGAGTAGCTTAGACAAACAGAAGAAATGAAGGCATCAAAGAAATGAACAAAAATATTCAAAGGACAGTTCAAGAAAACAAAGAAAATATAATGAAATGTGCAAAGACATACAGAAAGAAAAACTGAAAGGAAGAGCATGCTCAACATATCTTAAACTGAAAGAACTAAAGAAAAACTTCAAGCCATATTGAATGATTGGAAGTTTCCATATTGAAAGATTGTATATGCAAACATAATGAATGATTCTGGAAGTAACCAAAGAAAATGGAAAGAATCCGGGCTGAGCCCCGGTGACGTAGTGCTTGTGCGCGGGACTGCGGCCCACTGGGATGGAGGTTCAATTCCAGCAGTGGCTCCAGAGGAGCAAAGGCTGAGCCTCTTACTCCCACCATTGGAAGGCAGTGATGCCAAAAAAAAAAAAGAAAATGGAAAGAATCCACAGATTCCACAGATTCACTGCACTAAAAAGATCTAATGGGTATTCAACCATTTTAAGAGGCGGTCAATGAGCAAGAAGTAATCAAAATAAAGGAAAATGTCCAAGATTCATATTTTTAGTTATTCCAAAGAAAGGTGACCCAATAAAAGTGTCCAAATTATAGAACAATATTATATGAGCAAATAATCCACCCCCATTTTTTAAAAGCTAAATATTTAATTACTTTTACAGAACATTTTTACCACCTTCAAAGTATTCTTCAGTACACTTAATGTATGTCAAATCTGCAATTTCATACTTGGAAATATTTTTCAATCTCATCTGTTTGGATGGCTAACAGCACCTCCCTCTTTTTTTCTTAACCTCTTCGATGTCATAAAACGGCTGCCTTTTCATGTCCCTCTTCATTCTTGGAAACAAAAAGAAGTCTCAGGGCGGGCGTGAGGTCAGGGGAGTAAAGTGCAAGTGGCAAGAGAGACACGTTTGGGGGTTTTGTTGTTGTTGTTTTATTTGTTGGTGTTGTTTTTTCCAAAAACTGATGTACTGAGATGTCTGCATGAGCAGGTACATTGTTCGGGTAGCATTGTCATGGTGGTCCCCAGTCTACCACAAATCGGGACTTTTGGGTTACACACTGTTATCCAGTATTTCTAGAACCTCTCAATAGAAGGCTTGATTAATGGTCTGAGTTGGTGGAACCAACTCCAAATGCATTATACCCCTCACATCTAAATATCAAATGAGCATTAGTTGTTTTTTTTTTTTTGGGGGGGTAGCTCCTCAAGCACAAGTAAAAATTCTCTGAAGACTATTCAACAGTGCTTGCAACAGTACATTGACAGTGAGCTTTTCGAAGTTCATGGAAGATTCCAAAGAACATATGCAGCAAGTAGATATCCCAGGTGGTGCCATTTCGAGCTTGGCTAAAAATAGATACCAGAAAGATGCTTACTTGTGTTCATTTACTGTGTAAAGGCATTTAACTGTGTGGATGGTAACAAACTATGGACAATCTTGAGAAGACTGGAAATTCCAAAACCCTTAATTGTGCTCTTGCAGAACCTGTACATGGATCAAGAGGTACTTATGTGAACAGTACCAGGGAACACTGAATTATTTAAAATCAAGAAAAGTGTAAGACAGACATGTATTCTCTCACCATACTTATTCAATTTGCATGCTGAGCAAATCATCAGAGAAGCTGACTTACATGAAGAAGAATGTGGCATCAAGATTGGAGGAAATCTTATTAATAACCTGTGATATACAGATGAAGCAACCTTGTTTGTTAAAAGTGAGGAGGACTTGAAGCACTGGCTTATGAAGATTGAAGAGTGCAGCCTTCAGTGTGGATTACAACCCATGTAAAGAAAACCATATCACCACAACTGGATATATAGGTCATATCATGATAAATGAAGAAAATATTGGGCTGAGCCCCGGTGGCGTAGTGGTTGTGCGCGGGACTGCGGCCCACTGGGACGGAGCTTCAATTCCAGCAGTGGGGCTGGGCCTCCTCCTCCCACCACTGGAGAGCAGTGATGCCCCCCCCCCAAAAAAAAAAACAAATAAAGAAAATATTTAAGTTGTCCATGATTTCATGTTGCTTGAATCCATAATCAACGCGGATGGAAGCAGCAGTCAAGAGGTCAAATGACACATCACGTTGGGTAAATCTGCTGTGCAGGACTTCCCTGAAGGACTCATCAGCCAAGACATTAATATGAAGACTAAGTTATGCCTAACCCAAGCCACAAAACATTTAATTGTCTTCTATGTATGTGAAAGCAGGAGATTGAATAAGATAGATCAAAGAAGAATAGAAACATGTGAACTATAAAATTTGTGAAGAATATTAAAAGTACCAGGGACTACACAAAGAACATGCAGATCTGTGTTGGAAGAAATATTGCCAATATGCCCCTTAGAGGCAAGGATGGTGAGCCTTCATCTCACATATATTGGACAGCAGAGGAACAGCAAAAAGGAAGAAGGTCCTTGATAAGATGGATTGACACAGTGGTTTCAACAATGTACTCAAGCCTAAGGACAATTGTAAGGACAACACAAGACGGGATGCTTATACCTAGGATTGCTATGAATAGAGCCAACCTAACAACACCAACTTAGTATCTCATCTCCTGGTTGCTAGCCTTTTTGAATACTACCTTCACTTTACTAAAGGTCATTAAGTGTTAATAAATCTGTATCCACAAAATGCTTCACCCATTGCCTAGCCTACATACAAGTAGATTCTCATCCATCTGAAAACCGAGAGTGCAAATCAGCCCTGGAGAAGTGAGTCCACAATACCTGTCAGGCAAACACTAGTCTGCTCCTCCAATATGACCAGAAAGACATCAAGTCCAAGTTGGACAAAAGGCACCGCTTTATAGGCTATCAGAGATTAAACAGTTGCCATTGGGTAGAGTAATACTAAAACTCTGTGTCATAGAGTCTACATGTGGTGTGTATACTAAATACATAATTTTACTGGGGGCTATTAAAACTCTTACAACAATGATACATCAATTATACCAAGCACATTTGTACATAGGTTGCCATCGTCATTTCCAAAACATTTTCTTTCTACTTGAGCCTTGGTATCAGCTCGTCTTTTTTCCCCACCCTCCACTCTCCTCCCCGCCCCCATGAACACTTGATAATTTATAAATTATTTTTCATAGTTTACACTGTCTGCTGTCTCCCTTCACCCATGTTTTTGTTTGTCCTCCTGGGTTTCTTTTTTTTTTTTTGGGGGGGGGAGGGAGTTGTTCATTGATCAGTGAATCATTGAAATCAGTTCCCTTTTTCTTACCCTTCTCCCCTCCACCTCCCCCCCATTCTCATGGTAACACCACTCTCATTATTAGTCCTGAGCAGCTTATCTGTCCTGAATTCTGTGTGTCAAGAGGTCTTATCTGTACCAGTATGCATGCTCTAGTCTAGCAGGATTTGTGTGGTAGAACTGGGATTGTGGGAATAGCGGGGGGAAGCATTAAAGAACTAGAGGAATGCTGTGTCTTTTTTTGGCGCTATACTGCACCCTGGCTAGCTTGTCTCTTTCTTGTAATCCTTCTGTGAGGAAGACGCACACCAACCCACATGATCATGAAGTGTCCATGGGATCAGGCATCAGAAGATCCAAAATAAACAACCATTTCCATTAAAACATGAGGGGTTAGAATGGAGACCCAAAGCCCAGTTCTAGAAAATTTTAGTTCCTCTCCATAGAACTTTTAATGACTGGATTTTTGAGAAGTGATTTGAGGATATTCTTGTTGGACATGAATTGTGAGCTCTCAGTCGGAGATTTGGTTAACTGTACCACTCAATAACCATATAGATGGTACCAAATCCAATGAGACCTTCCTTGACTAAATAGAAGCAGGCATGTATAGCTCTTATATATATATATATATATATATATTTCACTATATGAAACCCATTGCTATTAAAATATGAAAGCAGCACAAAGTCTATATTACAGGTTTTGCTCTCAGCAAATTTCAGTGGTGTGTGTCTTTATGCATGCACACTGATCTTTTAAATAGTATATTTGTAGAGGTCAGAGGCTGTGTTCTACTGTTCTTGAGAATTCCATAAGACAGTCATTAGCAAAGAGATGCTTAATAAATACTACAATGTTAGGAATGCTGATTGTGACTGGGTAAATATAAATAGATAAAAATATTTAAAGCTTATTAAGGAGGTGAGATTTTCCTCTGATATCACAAAGGGCCTGAAAGTAGGCTGAAAATCACAGTGGAAAGAAGAGACTCTATTCCAGACAAACCATGAACTTTAGTGTATGTAAACTCAAGCGTAAGGAATACACGGAACTAAGGAGAAGAGGGTATTGAGCATGTAACATTCCCAAGAGCCACAGATTTCAAGTGGAAGTGCACTTTGCTTCTCTCTTTCCCTTTCCAGCCACCATAATCCAATCATCCTGCAGGGTCCACACTTGAAATAAGAAGTGTGGTGATACATGGATTATGAATCACTCAAGAGTAAGCCAACCTTTCCAAATCCTTGCTCACTCAGCAGTGCTCTTCACTGGACACAATGGAAGATTCAGATTTTCAAATATCTCCCCTTTGGAAGAAGTACTGCTAGGAATGCCCTTTGGAAGCCAGGATGATAAGACATGCTCCAGGTTTTTGGGGTATATTATCAGAAGACACCGGTCCCTGGGAAAAGGACATCATGGTTGGTCAAGTGGAGGGGCAGCAAACACCGAATTGAAACAGTGGCAACAAGGATGAGCTAAAAAATGATAACAAATGTGCAATGGCATAGGGCTGTGGAGTGCTGCATTCTTTTGGACATAAGGTTGATGCAAGTCAGAACCAACTTCATGGTGCCTACCAACAACCACCCATAACCAGGACATTTCTTAGTTCAAATTATCCAGGTATCTGACAGCATCATTTAAAGATGAAACCAATTATATATCATTGTAAAAAATGTCTTTTGGGGTATCTACTTTTTAATCTTATTTCCGAGAGTGAGAGAGATAGAACTAGAGTGATTTTCTTTCAGCCAGTAGTGTTTTGTTTAACATGCTGAAACTTCATTTTCATCTAGTTCATCATGACTGTAACTTAAATACAAACTTGGTGATTAAGATGGAAGCGCAGCATATTTTCAAGACACAAAAAGCATGTTGGTGTTCTTTATGAACTATGAGCAATTTAACAAATAGATGAAACAGTTAACAAAGGAGATGGGGGGACTTCTTGAGGTGCAGGTTATTGATAGAGTACATCAATAGAATGAATATATGCCACTTTCTCTTCA
Organism: Nesogale talazaci; assembly: GCA_004026705.1. Taxonomy (NCBI): domain Eukaryota; kingdom Metazoa; phylum Chordata; class Mammalia; order Afrosoricida; family Tenrecidae; genus Nesogale; species Nesogale talazaci. The sequence goes on along the minus strand of PVJH01002384.1, from coordinate 84,699 downwards.
CTGTGTTTCAATTCTTTGATAGGTTTAGCAGCAATCAATACAATAAGACTCAGCATTTCTCCATCGGATTTGTGTTTTGTTCAAACATTGAGAACAATACACCTAAATTGCATGCTACATAAATGTTCATAATACAAAATGATATTCTTTCAGTCATTCTGTATACATAATACACTTTGCATCTTTAAATCTGTTTGGAAAAGTAATACTTCAAAAATACATTAGTTATACAACCTCTCAAATATGCAATAGGATAATGTCTATTGAAGAATGTTCTACATTTGTGTGGAAATAAGAAAAGTAAAAAATAAGTGGTTTAATACATTTGTACAAAATAATTATGCTAAATACTTTAGTGGCATTGACTGTGACTATACTGCACAATTAATATGATGATAAAATTCCTTAAATGTGACTTGCACACTTTAATTAGCATACTGGAATAAGCTCCTTTTTTAAAAATGAGCTTTTCTAAAGAGCTTCCTAATTGTCAGTTCTCACTGAAGTCTGGACATGATTTCTGATAAGATTTTCCTAAGGAAAAAAGCAGTCACTTCTAACTAATATTTCTTAAATAAAATTATTACTACATCACTATTCCTTTCTTTCTCCAGAGGATTTCTGGTAGTAAATCTAAAATATGTCCTACACTCCACCACCTCCCTAAAAACCCCAAAATTTAGTCTTCAAGTAATTATAAAACTCTATTTTTAACTGGTTCTTTTTCTGTATCTCAGCGGTTTTGGCTTTGCAATAGTTAAAATTTTCTCCATTTAATATCACTAATTATTTTCCCTTTGCAGCTTTGATGGGTTAGTTATAGCCTAGAATAAAAAACACTGTGGTAAGGACAACTGTACAGCAAGGTTAAGTGCCTTCTTGTCTTCAGTACCAATAATTACCTTTAAACAAAAAAAGGCTGTTTTCAGATTTGACAGTTAATTTACTAATGAGTATGTGGACCCAATTTATAATAAAGTAATATTGACCAGAAATAATCCTGCTTTGGTACTCATCTGAATCATTTTATTGTCCACGTCCTCTATTAAATAAATTGGAAAGGATTAATTTTGCAAGATGGGATTGTCAGAGACTGCTGCATAAACTAGATGCATGTCAGCACTAAATTTAATTATTGATCACAATACAATAGTGCTGAGTGTTCCAATCCCTAAACAGCTTCCAGTAACTATCAGCAGATTCCAAATATAGAGACCGAAGTAAAAATTTGATTGCAGATGACTACATTCTTAATAAATAAATATTTCATCCACACTAAATAAAAATTTAATTTTGCACTATTATTTAGATCCTTCTTTGGACTATGGAGCAAATGAACGATGAATGATGGCAACTCCCTTCAAGACATAAATTTTTATTTTAGTGGTTTAATGGCGTCATTATCCAAGGGATTATTTTGATCCCTTCATTTGGGCAAAGAAATGACACTTGTGAATAGAAGGCCATTGAGAACATACCCTCATATTGTTAGAAAATAAAAAATGAAATCTGACTGGCTTATGTTTCTATCTAGAATTCTGAACTATAATCTCCTGCGACACACACTGTAGATTGCTGTATGATACAGAAATTCATACTGGAATACAACTTAAACTGAGACAATGTGACGCTAGTTGGAAATTGAAAATTCAATCAGTTAATTGGCTACACACTCCAAGAGAATTAAGGCATTTGACTGGAAAATAAGTACATCTTTATAAAATAGTAACAGTGTTGAACAGACATGACTAGTCAAGGCAGACAACATCTTAATTGATTATCATAGCAGATCTTTGTAAGCTTAGCAATCAAACAGATCTGTGGTTTTTTATACCAGGCTTATGGTTACAGCAATCAATGGATGTGTATCTCTAGATATCATATGCCCATAAGCATTTAAATAAATGATAAGTTCTGCTACTAAAAAAAGTGATGTCCTACTCAAAGCTACACTGTAAAATAGCTCATAAGTTCAATGGATTGACTATTTTATTATAGACAATTTTATATCACATTAGAAAATTAAAAGACATATTAGTATTGCTATCATGGATGGTATGATTTAGAATATTCAGTCTAAGGCTAATGTTCAAATAAGAACATCTAATTTCACATAAAATACACTCAGAGTAAAATCCATTTGATTCTCAATCAGCAAAAAAAGTCATGAAAATTGTTGCATTCAATAAGTCTTAATGGGGAAAAAATCCTTATAGCTTTGATGAAGAATTTATAAAGTGAATTTCATGTAAATGTTCATTAGATCACTTTGACTTATTCAACCTAGTTTTAATTTGATATACAACTTTAGAAAGTAATATATTATTTTAATTCTGATACACATTGGTAAAGAAGAAAGTCATCATTATTCTAATAAATTTCTAGCATGTATCTTGATAATTTTTCAATTTCCTTTGACCTTTTGACAATAGTTATACACATAATTTTTATTCTAAAAACCATTGTTTTGGTTGGAAGTAGAAGCTATTCTTCCTTATCTTGAATCTTAAGCTAGATATTCATTTTTGAATTATTTTAGTAAATTAGTAAGGGAAAAACAAAAGGTTGAGATTCAGTTCAGAAGTTATTCATTTCTTATGGCGTCCTGGTACATTAAAAGTTTCAGGTACACCTGACAAATGTGGAAATAGTAAATGCTGTCTTGATTACAACTTTACAACAACAAAAAGACAACAGTTGTTGTACAGCAAAACACTTCATGTAATTTGCTTTCTTGATTTGCAAATTTAGAGTCATGATGTCATAGCACATGCCAATTAGCTTAATATTCTCTTTAGTGTTCCTGTTTTATTCACTCTTCACTCTGATTCTGCACTCTCTTTCTTTCCTGGAGATTATGGCAATTTGAATTCCCAGAGACATCTTAGAGGAAAGGGTCAGTGTCCTAGTCCAAGCCACCCCCAACTCCATGGAGCACAGTTCTTTCCTGATACATTTCATGGGAGCCATGAAATGACATTTACCCATGGAAACTTCTCTTGGGGAGAGAAGATGTGTCTTTGCAGAAGTGTGATATGTTAAAGGAAAGCAGGAAAGAATAGTGAAGTCGTCGGGTGACAGACACCACAGAAAGACACCGCAGAAAGGGACCAGAAGGGATAAGAAGGGGGAGATATGGTGGAGGCTGCCGCCTTTATGGAGGACTCAGTAACCATGTGCTCTGTAATGACAGTCTAGAGGGCAGGGATAGAGGGGTTTGAAAGAGATGATGTGGTGGCAAAAGGGAAAGAAAAGGCCTTGAGCTTTTTCCTGAACTATTCTTTTACTTTTTTTTCCCCAGAGTGTCCCATTGGTTGAACCCAGAAAACAAGTGTTCAAGGAGAAGTCAATCACTTGGGATCAAACAGGGTGGAAAATGGTAGCAACACAGAGATTATAGAGTACCATATTACTTCTCAGTTAAGCTTATTGCTTATAGCTTTCTCCTTATCAGTAACTAGCACACATTTTTATCAAAAAGTATTGAAACAAAGTCCTAGAGCATAATGGTGGAACTCTTTACTATATAAAAACGTGAAGATATTGTTCCTCAACATATCTTTCATCCAAGCCACAACAAGTTTCAAGGCACTGCTTACATCTTTCAAACTTTTCCCTGAGAAATTGTGCCTTTTTAAAGTCTGTCACATTAAAGTGGCAGTTTTGGCATCACCAATGGACTCAAATCTTATTCCTTCAGAAGTTCCTTGAATTTAGGAAACAAAAATAAATCTGAAGGGACAAGATCAAGGCTATCACCGGCATGGGACAGGGTTCCCCATGGAAATGCTCATAGGAGAGCCAAGCTGTTGTTAACTGAGACAGAGGAGCAATTGGATGTTCAGATGGGACAACATTTATCGTTGCAATTTATTTTCCAGACCTTGATTTCACCACTGTATTTTTCAACTTTCTTAAAACCTTTACATGAAATGTGTTTGTGATTTCTCTATATCCTTTGAGAAAGTCTATTCAGATTTCCCCTTTGAAATGTGGAAAACCATTAACCATTCCCTGAGTTGCCCTTTCTGTCTGAATTGACATTGCCTAGTAGAACCCCTGAGAAGGCTGTATTTTGATGCTTCTATTTTCTCTCTCTGAGAGAAATATCGATAGAACATGCCTGCAGCTATTCACTGATCAGAGACATGCATACATAAGCATGCTTAATTCAGAATATACCCATGCCATGTATGAAGTGGATCCCGAGCCGCCATACTTCATAGTTTACTCTTTTGTATTTAGTATGACTTGCTGTTAACATTCAATGTTCATACAGAAAGCATATGGCACACTGAGCTGTGGTTTAAATATGTGTGTCAGGCAGGGTTCTCTTAGAGAAATAAAAATCAGGACACTAGTAATTCTTTTTATATATTTATATAGAGAGAATGGTATATAAGATAAGAAAGAAACAGTTAACTATCTATAAAGCAGTACAGATTGCTCGGTGCAACTCACTTGCATGAGGCAACTAGAAGACTGGCAGTCCTTCAAGTCTTGAGGGCCGCTGAGTAGTCCTTTGTAGAGCAATTCAGGCTATCTGGTCACAGGCAGCAAACAGCAGAGCAGGTCGCCAACAGTCACCCAGATGACAGAGTCCAACAGTCCCCAGCTCAAGAGATGTATACCCCAGGAGCGTGGCGAAGTAGGGCTTGAAGGAACCTCAACTCACAGCAACACAGTGCACGATTAGGTGTCCCACAGGTAGTGTTGCTTGGAGGTCGAGGCACAGCACGGACAAGGCAGCTGTCTGGTCCGAAGATCAGGAAGCAAGAGAGAGGGCGGGACTCACCGAGCCCTTCCTATCTCTGTCCTTCAATTTATCCCTTGTGTTCATTGGCCTTGCCATCACAACAGACCCACCAATCTTCTGTGGCCATGTTGGCATAACAAACCTACCGACCACAATATGCTTTTCTAAAAGGAACAATTCATAGGGTCATGTAGACTTAATAAAGAAAAAGAATGTGGGACTGAACCCCGGTGGTGTAGTGGTTGTGCACGGGGCTGTGGCCCGCTGGGCTGGCTGTTCAAATCCAGCAGCAGGAGCAAGGCTGGGCCACCTACTCCCACCAGAGGGCAGTGATTTCCTCCCCCCGCCCCAAAAAAAGAAAAAGTATGTGTATAGAAGTATCCATGGAGCAGTAAGGATGAGCAATTTTTAGCTCTTAGTTCTGAAAGGTTGAAAACATAACAAGTGTAACTTCAGCCTGTTTGAGAAAAGTGGTATTTTAAATTTACACTACACATGATACTCTGGATATAATTTATGAATTGAGATATCAAAATGATAATCTAATATTACTATTAATAGTTCATCTTTCTTTAACTTCCAAATGAATTTTCCATTAATAATTACAAAATAGTACTTCCAATTGATTCTCATAAAGCATCAGTTCTCAATCTGTGGGTCACAACCCCTTTAGAGGTTGAATGATCTTCTCACAGGTTCATAACCCGTTCATAGGTTCTCACAGGTTCTCACCCGGTTCATAACAGTAGCAAAATTACAGTGATGAAGTAGCAATGAAAATAATTTTATACTTGGAGGGGGTCACCACAACATGCAGGCCTTAGGAAGATTGAGAACAGCTGCCATAAAGTATAAATATAATAAACTTTTTATTTCTTGAATGACAGTATAATCAAAAAAGAGTAACATAATTTTTTATGGAAGCTAGCTTCCCTGGTAAATGTACTGGTTACACGATGCGCTGCTCACTGCGATGTCAGCAGTTCAACTCCGCCAGCTCAGGCTTAGAAAGACTGGGCTTTCTATTCCTGTGAACAGTTCCAGTCTCAGAACCCCATGGGCGCTCACTGTGAGACAGCACTATACAGGAACCCCCATCACCTGGCTACATGACATACACACTCTAACAAACCTGAGGAGGACTTATCTGTCTCCAGCAAAATTCCGTGGGTATATCTAGGAGATAGATATCAAAGAAAATCTGAATAATAAAGCATATCACCTTTTTTCCTTAATGTGAAGAGAATATTGCAAAGAAAAGTTTCCCAAGAATACCTTTTGATTTCTACATAGTTCCAATGAATGCTCAATTTTATAATTTTTGACCTTACAGAATTAATCTATGGTCCACCTAAAAAATTCTTATTATGTCAAAGAAATTTTTGAAAAGTAATGAGAGCAGGGCATTTGCCTTTGGATGTATTAAAGTTATGAAGCTACAGTAATATTAAAAATATACATGCGCTGGATCAAGAACTGACAAGTGGATAATGAAATCTAAAAAAAGAAGCCCTGTAAACATACTCTTCTATAGACAGCAATTAGCACTAAGATGAGGATGGTGCCACACATCAGAGAGGGAATAGAACTGACCATAAGAGCACAATTAACTAGCAATTTTTATTTGTACTGATTAGCAATTTGGGAATCAAAAATAAATAGAAACATCTTCCAACAGTTTCCCTAAATAAATTTAAGTAAGCAAATAACAAAGTCAATTCATACAAATTCATTAAACTCTAGGATAATGAGAAATCACATAGTGAAAAAGACTAATAATTTTACTCTTAAAAAGAATCAATCTGCCACAAAAAGATAAATGTAACCATTTAGCAATTGTAACAAACATTTACACACAAAGTATGAAATAAAGTAACTTAGAATTTCGTAAGAAAAAGAAGGAAATTTAAAATGATAGGAGCATAAAGAAATACAAAATGACACAGTCCTGAATGATCGACTTCATTGCTAAAACACGGGAGGAAATTAAACCAGCCAAATTCACTGTGGGTGAAAAATGTTACTCACTACATTATAGTTCACTAAGGTCCTTTAAATGCTCTTGGGGTGGAAAAAACTTCTCATAGTTTTTAGAATTATTTAGCAAGAAGAATCAAAAACTTTAAAAATATGTAAAACCTTGATACAACTTTCCAAATCGACTAATGCCCTAAAACCTATTGTGTTAGCTATAAAATTATTTTTAAAGTGTTGATGAGAGTTTATATGCAATTGGGAAAATGGAATGGGGAAATGTCAAACAATATAAAAATGGTTACCTAAACCATTCATCAGATAGAATAGTATTTATGTATAAATATATAAAACAATCCAATCACCGTGTCATACAAAAAACTAATATTAACTTTATGATAACATGATTGATTATATTTATATTGCATAATAATCAAAATTTTAAACAGATAAAACAAGAAACAATACTCTGATGAATGTCCAGTTTTTTTGATAAATTTAGTTGATTTTTCACCAAAACGGTTTCTAAAATTACAATTAATTTGAACTACAATCACGGGTCTGTTGACTTGTTGTCCTGGGGTGGCTTGTGTGTTGCTATGATGCTGAAAACTATGTCCCTAATGTTTCAAAAGCTAGCAGGTCACACAACGTGAACAGATGTTGGTGAAGTTTCCAGAGCAAGAACAAACAACAAAGAAGATTGACAGATTGAACAAAGAGGAACTCTTTGGTGTTTGAACTAGTGGTTTTTTTTAGATGCTGGGAAAAATCTGGACCCATGAAGAAATTCTTCTCTAGGACTGAACATTAAAGAGAGCCTGTGGGTAGGCTGAAATGCTTGCTAGGTGGCCACCTGGATCCACTTGTTGAGAGGACGTGGGAGAAATGCAGCAATAAAGAGACAGGTTGAATCTAGCCACTGAGACCCATGAACTGATTTACAAGGAACTAAAGGAAAAAATAGAGTGGGTTGACTGGTCTGAAACTCATGATCAAGGAGACTAGGCTTATTGAGAATCTGTGACGGGGCCATGGTCTAAGGCAAGGCCACTAATGGACACCCTGGTGAGGCTAAGTGAGGCAGCCCACATTGAGTTGACCAGAACCTGATCAGATAAAGAGAAGATATTTGAGCCTGTAAACTGGTGCATATTGTTGCAGATTTTATGGATGGCCTGTTCTGACTTGACTTTGCTTATTGATATGGACTTTGCAAGATTACACATGGAATGAAGATTCTTCACATCAAAGTGAAGAACAAGCTATTGCATCTGGCTCCCCCAACAACAAAACAGGAGGCACAACACCTAGTGGGTCTTTTCAGATTTTGGAGGCAACATATCCGTCACTTGGGTGTTCTACTTCGACCTATTTCATGCTGTTGATGGACCTGATCCCTGGAAGCGAGGAGCCATGGGGAGACCCCTGCCAGTGCCAGAATTCTGCACCCACTGACCTGTGACTTCCTGAGTCAGAAACAGACTTTATAGACTGACTTCGGGCATATGGGTTAATATTGGACTTATGACTTTTCACTGGACTGGATTGGGATGCCTTCTTAGGGTCACATTTCTTTTGTATATAAACCCTTTCCTTATACCTATATGCATGTCTCTGAAATTTGTTCCTCTAGTCTATACGGACTAACACACTGGTAGTCTTCTGAGAGCACTAGGTTGATGTATATAGGCAGTACAGAAATTGGATACCCAAAAAGGGATGGATAAAGGCATGAAGGGGTTAGCTTACAAACTTTCATAGATGGGGGAAATATAAACATAGGATTATAGGATTAGGTATAGATGTTACTTAACTGTATTTGTTAGGCGTGGGGTAATTTTTTGTTCGCTTTTAGAATATTATGCTTAAATGAGAATGGTACATATTGAATTATATGGATTTAATTTTATCCTGTTGTGTATAGATAAAATTTTATTATTGTTTAAAATTATATGACTGAAGAGTTATGTGGAAATGTTAAATTGACAAGGGGTGGTCTGTCATAGTTACAAAATCTGGTGTCAATTTGAGAGGATTACAAGGCAAATAGGGAATACAGAACAGTCAATCAAGATATAACCACTGAGAGGTGTGTGGGTCTGCCCTACTCTGTATTTTCCCCCTTGAAGGCAGGAGATGCTTCTCTCTCTCTGTTGACTCCCTTCAAGACATCCCTGAGGTAAAGTTACATGGACCTACATTGATGCAGCCCTGGAAAAGCCACATGGAGACCCCTGCCAGTGATGACATGCTTACAATGCCACTTGGTCCAAAGACTTTCTACCTACCAGCCAGAGATCCTCCTGCATTCATTTCATGTGTTTTATGAGTCTGAAGAGAAGTTTATACATTGGTATTGGATGTATGGGCTAATATTAGACTTATGGGTTTGGATTGGACTGGGCTGGAATGCTTTCTTAATGTACAATTACTCTTTTCTATAAAACTCTTATAGGCATATGAGTGTCTATGGATTTGTTTCTCTAGTATATCTGGACTATCACAATGCTGTTGAGTTGATTCCAGCTCATAGGGAACCTGTGCACGACCATGCACAGGAAAATCATGCCCAGACCTACACTGCCTCATACAAAATACAATACTGATAAACTGTAGCACAATTCTCCTACAAATATACTTATATATTTTCCATTTATGCTATTCCAGAAAACAGATTACATTCGAATTCATGTTACTCTTAATGTGAGTATAAGCTAATATATGAAAACCTTTAAAGTTTCTTCATACTAAGAGATTACAGTACAATGCAACTGGTATAATAACCAAATGGTATTACAATCCTATGTATTGATACAATAATTTTATTTAGTTTAATCTATACAGTATTTTTCTTTCAACAATATGAAAATGAACGTCTGCTTCAATGTTCTTTTTTAATTCATAAATTTGTGCGTGTTTTTTATATTACATTTCCTCTTTCCAAATGGCATGTTTGGGGGGAAGGGACATCACCCATAGAATTCTTTATTTTCACTTACATTTATCTCTACTTAGTGAATTTCAATATCACTTCATTGTTGTGTAAATACATTATTAAACTAAAAGGAAGAAAATTTTAAAGTGTGCTTTTATTTTATTCAATCAGGCTGAGAAACTGAGTATAATTCCAATGTTAATCAAGCATAATTTCATGAATATGTCTTTATTCAGACACTACTAGTATTTTAAACACTAAAATCCATGGAGTGAACCAGGCTTCACTGAGAATCCGATTTCAGATAACCACAATCAGCTTCAATAAAACCTCAAGCCTAAAATAAGGCAGTAAAAGGCTCCTCAGCATCAAAGGGAGTAGTTGTCACAAAAAGCTTGTACTACAGATTAGGCATCAAATTATCCTGAGGACAGAACAAATTGATTTAGTGTGCATATTTGACGACAATAAATGGTAAAGGGTAAATAGTACAAATACAAAGGCGACTGAGTGGATTAAAGATGATTTCTTGAGAAAAAGCTAGCAGAATGTATGCAATGCAAAAGATAATTGCTCTTTTACCATTCGTCTCAAACAATTGTATTGACCACGATTAAGTAATAATAGTAGCCACTATTTTAGGTGGCTAACAGAGCCCAGACCCGTCTGTCAGTTTGTAACACTGTGATGTTTCAAAGAGCTATGTTGCTGGAAGCTATGCTACCAGTATTTCCAATACCCGGAGGTTTTCTCTTGGTGGCGAGATCTCAGAGGAACTTCTAAACTAAGGTTGAAAAAAGTCCTGGTTATCTAGTGATACACAACAAATGAAAAGCCTGTGGATTGCAGAATGCACTCCATGATTTCAAGTAGATTAGTTTAGACATATCACCATGACAGACCAATAACCGTAGAGCGTGTTCGCTAAAGTGGAGGGCTACCAAAAATAGAGATGTTTTCAGTGGGATAAAATCACACAACAACCACTGTGGACTCAAACATAGCAATTGTTCTGAATATGGCTCAAAACAGTAGAACATTTCATTCAAGTACACCTGTTGTTTCTTCACCGCGAGGGGCCAGTAGAAAGCAATTGACAACAAGAACAAGAAACAAACAAAGCGCCCAATCTCAAGGGTCTTGCATTTTACTTGGAGGAGAGATATACAGATCAATGAACATCACATTGGAGAAGTCAAAAACAGAGAACGAGAAGAGAAAAATGGAAAACCTTGTGTAAGCCCTCTTAATAAAATAGTCAAGACAAGACTGACTTATAAAATGACCTTAAAGTATATGACTAGACATAACAGGGAAGCAGGCTCTGGGCAGATGGTGAAAAGAGGACGGGTAAAAATGAAAGAAGCAATCCCCAGAGTTGTTTTTGACACACCTGAGGAACAGCAAGGAAGACTGAGGCTAGATCACAGTCGGAGATAAACACATGGGAGGGAAGGAGATGTACAAATGTCCAGATGATGTCACCTAATAGGTCACATCAAGGGCTTTATTTGTTCATTTGTTTATTTACTTGTTTGTTCATCATATATGTAGGTGTGCACGTACTTTGACTTGACATAAGGAAATCTTTGGAAGGTGAGAAGAGGGACATAGATAGCATGAAATGAAGTTACATTTTTCTAACAGTCACTATGATTTCAGGGAGGATTCTAAACTATAAAAAGTGATGATTAAAAGCATTGAGATGCATTTAGAGGTTTTTGCTCTGCTATAAGAAGTACAGCTAGCTGAGCCACAGTGGCATAGTGGTTGTGCACAGGACTGCGGCCCACTGGGATGGAGGTTCAATTCCAGCAGCGGCTCCACAGAAGCAAAGACTGAGCCTCCTACTCCCACCACCAGAGGGCAGTGATGCCCCCCCCCCAAAAAAAATAAAAAATAAAAAAACTACAGCTGTTTAGATGACAGTAGCAGGAATTAAAGCAGTCATGGGCTGGTTAGACTCGATATATTTTCAAGATAGAGATCCCAACACTTGCTGAAGATTAGAATAATAAATAATATCTACATTGTCATGGACCAGAGATATAGAAGAATGGAATTATTCCCTGAGATGAAAAAAAAGAGAAGAGTAATTGAACAAATTTGTCTCAAGATATTTTAAGCTTTCATGATATCTTAAACTTAGAGACAATTTTAAGGCATCCATACAGACAAGATGCAGGAACAGAAGTCATCATAAACATAAATCCAAAACCAAAGCAAACTCATACTGCAGAGTAGAACTGCTCCAGAGAGTTTCAAAAACTGTAAATCTTCTGGAAGGAACCTCCCTAATCATGCTCGCCCAGACCATCTGGTGGGTTCAAACCACTAACCACTTGGTAGACATCCCAGTGTGTATCCTCGTGATTCACCAGGGCCAGCAGCACTTGCATATACAGAGGAAAGACCCAATATCAGAACATGAAGAAACTCCAGCATCTCAAAATCTGCAAGAGGAGTGTGAACCAATAGAAGAAAAATATTGGGGTCAGTCTGTAACATAGGAAGAGCAATAAAAGATAGACTGGTTTCCAAAACCAAAGGAAGAAAATGCTTCTGAACAATTATGCCACATGTTATGGACAAATTAGATGAGGACTAAAATTGGTCTATTGCATCTAGTAACATACATGTGTACATCAATTGTGTCCTTCAAGTTAGTAAAGAGAGTTTTAATGGAGATTGAAAATAATATATAATAGTTATGTACTATTTTACATTAGTGAATGAACTTAATGTGAATTCTTTAAAGAAGCTTATTTCAGATATTTTCAGGAGTGCTTGGGAAGGTAAATGTGCCAGCTGGCAGTACACTGTGAAATCAATTACCTAGTAGAATCCATGTAACAAATGCACTGATTCAGGTGTTACATGTCTAAAATTAAGATTACTGTTTTAACAAATGTGGTTGTCTGTTTCCCTAGCAACTAAGAGTGGCAGGTGACCAAATAAAAGCTATAAAGAACAGGACACTAACTAGAAAAATATCTCAATTTAGATCCATTGCACATTCGGCCTAAACAATTTTGCTTAATTCAGTGGTCCTTGAGGTCTGTTTTGTTTTGAAATAAGATATAATGACTAATGCATATTTTAATAAAACTAATGATCATGAAATGGTTTAATTAAGATTATTCTCTGATATGCAATATGTAACAAAATTTTTGTAAGATGTTCATAAAAAGTACTTAAAACACACCAAAATTCATCTATCACTCTGTCATAGCAGTGGCTCATGTGTCATTACTAGGAAGCTGAAAACTCTACAGCCAGTGTTTCAAATACCAGCAAGGTCACCTATGCTGAACTGGCTCCAAAAGAACTTCCAGACTAGGAACACTGAATCAAGTAATCCACTGCTGAGGGATTAGCCACTTAGAACCCTAAATATAACAGCAGAACACGGTTGGATATAGTGCCAGAAAGAGAGTCCAGGGGAAGGCAGACAACAAGTAGCCGAGGGAAAGCTGCCTCCTCACAGTGAGCTCAACCAAAGTGTGTGACTGGGGTATGACTCCATTTGTTCATGGAACACAATTCAAAGTGAAAAGAAAATAGTTGCAAACTTCCATTAGTCATCAGAATGTCAAATGTAGTGCAAACAAATCGAGGAAAATTAGAAATCGTCAAAAGTCACTTTTCTTGATTGTAAAAAATCAAGTGGTTAGAAAATCCCTTGCTAAATAATTTTATCCATTGATTTATTCAACCCTCTTTACCACAAATTGACTATTCTTGACAGTGAGGAAAGAGATGAGTCAAACCAGTCATCTACCAATTATGAGTTCATATTATAACAGTAAGGCCAAAGATCTGTCATGTACATCTGTCACCAATTTCATAGGATCAATAGGAAGTGGTTGCTTGCATAGTCATGTTTTTGCAGGGAGTTGGAAGGAGGTTTTACAATGAAATATTAGAAATAACAGCATTGGGGACAAACTTTCAATTTCCATTGGGAACCATTCGATAGGATTTCTGAATTCTGTTGGTGGGTTTTCCACATTGATTCTACTTATCAAATAAAAATGAGTATATAGATGGCAGACATTAGATTAAACTGATCTTTTCCAGCACAAATATTGCTCTTAGATACCATCAAGGTGATTCCATGCTCTGGACAACAGAACAAACACTGTTGGATCTTGGGCCATCGCCAACATTGCTATTTTGGAGCTTACTGTTGTACCCATTGTGTCAATCTTTCTCCTTGAGAGTTTTTCTCGTTTGCATTGACTTCCTTCTTTATCAAGCATGACGGCCTTCTCCAGGGATGAATTCCCCTGTCAGCATACCCAGAGACTAAATCTTGCCATTCTAGCTTCCAAGGAGCATTCTGGCTGTTCTTCCAAGATAGATCTGATTGTTCAGTTAGCACTCAACACTTTTTTCCAACACCCAAATCCAAAGATATCAATTCTTCTTCAGTGTCCTTGACTCCATGTCCAATTCCAACATGCATATGAAGCAAATAAAAGTACTGAACTTTCAGTTCAGGCACACCTAAGTCCTTAAAGGGACGTCCTCTCTTGTGAATACTTTAAGGAAGTTCTGTGGAGCAGATTTGCCCTATGCAATACATAATTTGATTTCTTAACGGTTGCTTACATTAGCGTTGATTGTAAATCCAAGCAAAGTGAACTTGTTGACTTCACTTATCATTATGCTGTTGATCAGTATAATTAGGATGCTTGTTTTCTTTACCCTGAGTTGTAATTCAAAGGGAAAGCTGCTATCTTTGAGCTTCATCAGTGAGCTCTTCAAGTCTCCTCACTTTCAGCAAGCACAGTTGTTTCATTTGCATAACACAGATTGATAGTAAGCTTTTATCCAATCCTGGTGCCATGATGTTCTTGATCATCCACCTTCTCATATTATTTGTTCAGCATACAGATTGAATAAATACAGGAATAGTTACAATGTCAATGAACATATTTCCTCAAAACTAACCACAATGCACAGCTAAATAAAACCTCACTGGTATCGAGTCAGTTCTGATCCCTAGAGACCATATAAGACAGGATAGAACTGCCTCCATGGGTTTCTAAGACTTGAACTCTTTACAGGATTAGAAAGTCTCATCTTTCACCAGCCACCCTCCCCACCCCCGGAAAAAAAACCCACAAATTCCCTGCCATCGAGTGAATTCCAGCTCAGAGTGACCCTGTAGTACATGGCAAAGCAGACCTGTAGGTTTTAAGACCACCAACGCTTATGCGAGTAGAATGTCTCTCATCTTTCTCCTGGGAACCAGGAGGTGGTTTTGAATGGCTGTCAAAGCATTACCCACTAGGAAACTGGGACTGCTCCCACACAGCTCAAGGAAACTTAACCGCTTCCCCCGCCCATTCATCTGAGTAAATGTGTAATGAACTCGCCACATGTTTTTATTCTAATTAATCAGTCTTGAGCTATGTAATTAGATATCTTAGATAGATATTAGTTAGATAATAACTATATGTACTAAAATATATGGAAGGACAGTGAGAAAGAGAATGTCCAGATGATGGACTGACAGAGTGGATACAACAATGGAGTTAAACAGAGAACTGAGTGGGAGGATGGCTTAGGGTCAGGCAGGGCTTTGTTCGGATGTTCCCAGGGTCACTGTACAACAAAATTGGCTTCACAGAATCAATCAACATAAAAAGGATGATATAGAAATTACTATGGAACCTATGACTATCACAAGATTTGTCCAAAACCTCTAAAATCCGCATTTCTGTTTGCTCAATATTTCTACTGAATTGTCCTACCACTTTAAACTTGATGCAGTTCTTCATAGCTGTTACTTTTACACATATTTAAGGTAATAATATTAATAATATGAATATTCATAAGATACATAAACACTATGCATCTGAGTCACAAATAAAATTTTGCACCACCTACAAGAGATTTTTAAAAGTTCCTGCTTGCGACTCTCTTTTCCCTATTAATGGTATCATATTTTCTCAGTTACACAAATTTAAAATCCAAGCTCCGGCTGTGTTTCCAAGTATAAAAATCCACAATCTGGTCATTGTTCCCCCTTTCTTTTTCCCCATACCACCCTAGCCTCAAGATTTCTCTCAGTTCTTGTGGTCCCGCTAACTGCAAGTTCAACATTTCAAACCCACCAACTTCTCTCTGGAGAAAGATGTGACAACATCCAAAGATGTGTCTATTTCCAGAATGACTTTAAAATAAAAACCCACCAGTGAGTCAATTCCAACTCATATGACACTATGCAAGATTTGTGAGACTCCAAATCTTTACGGAAATGAATAGTCTTATCTTTCTCCCAAGAGTGGTGATTAGGTTTTAAGTCTTGACCTTATAGTTTGCAGCCCAATACCTATCCAACAGTACCATCGGGTGTCTTTTGTGAACAGAGTACAATCTTGAAAAGTGTATAGAACAGTTCCATTCTGTTCTATAGGACAATTATCAGCCAAAATACAAATGAAGGCCTACAAGAACTGTAGAAAATCAATAGCTCGTGTAACACATATATTTAAGTTTTGACTAGTAATAATAAAGAACTAGGATCGGTAACTAGCAGAGGTTCTTCAAAAGAAAAGATCATGAAAACACTACAAAGCATATTTCCTCTCTGGAGAACATAGGATGAACATTAATCCATATTTCATTAGTTATAAGTTACAATAAAACACTGGAAGCACTTACACATCTATGCTAAGAAAATGATAGGACAGCTTCTTGGCCAACTGGCTAGAAGAGACCTATATTTGTTCCCATTCCAAAGAAAGGTGACCCAATACAATGTATGAATTATAGAATAACATCAGTGAGATCACAGGCAGGTAAAATTTTGCTGAAGATCATCCAAGAATGATTGGAGCTCATTGAGAGGGAGTTGCTAGAGATTTAAGCTAGATTGTTAGTTTTACATATTCATGTCTCTTTATTGCCCTCCTGTCTTCATAAATATGCCCTTAGAGCTTTCTCTTTTATTTTCCTCTTTTCAAGCTGTGCTCTGTCTTTTCAGTATCCAACTTGTAGTCTCTATACATTCTGCACAGCTTCCCATACCCAACAGAAAAACCTGCTGCCATGCAATCGGTTCTAACTCAGAGTAATCCTATAGGACAGAGAAGAACTATCCCTTTAATTTTTCTCCTCTGTATATCTTTTAAAATTTACAGTTATTAGTGGGTTTGAACCACTGACCTTATGATTGGCAGCTCAATGCATAACTAACTAGCCTATTCAATGTACTTTAGGCGTGCTTTTTTCAAATATTGCTTACCTTTTTCCATCTTTTCCAGGAGTTCTTTGTTCTTAATTGTTCTCATATTTGCAATGAGATTGATAAATCAATAAATTAGTGTCACCATATTGCTGAAAATATAGTGGAACCCCATAGCTAAGAAACAGAAGATGACACAGTTGATTCCATACAGTTTTCTGGTTCAGTGACCCCCACAACCCAGGAAGCAGGTCTGAAAAGTACAACAAAAAGAAAAAGATCTTCTATTGGATTATGTAATCAACACTCAAGGAAGCAAGTCAAGAGCTCTAACAGCATATTGCATTGGATAAACCCACTGAACAAGACCTCTTTAAAGTATTCACAGCAGGGTTGTCCCTTTGAGGACTAAGAGGTGCCTGAGCCAAGCCATACTATATGAATCACCTTAATGCATCTGAACTATGCATTTTTCATCTGAACGCTGGTGTTAGCAGAGAATCTAGAAAGTACCATGGACTCTCAAAAGAGCAATCAGATATGTCTTGGAAGAAGTACAACAAAAATGCTCAATAGAGGCACTCTCACATACTTAGGACAGACTCTCAGGAGAGACCACTTCCTGGAGAAACATATCATGCTTGTTAAAATGGAAAGACAAGAAAAAAGAGGAAGTTCCTCTTGGAGATGGATTGACCCAGCAACTGTAACAGTGGGCTCAATGATAAGCATGATTTTGAGGCTGGCAGGGAAGGACGGAGCACACGGTTTCCTTCTGTTGTTCGCAGGCTTACTAAGATAAAAGCTGAGGAAGAATTGACTGAGTGGACTTTGAGGCAACTGGCTTGTTTGGTTTTTCTTTCTTTTATTTTGTTTGGTTTGGGGGTTGTTTTGGATAGCAAACATTTGCTTGTGACTCCCTGCTTCCTCTTCCTCTTCCATGATTTTTCCTCTAGCTCATTGACCTAAAGAGACCCTTCTCAACATTCTGAACCTTTTACTCTGCCTTTAAAGTTTGATCCAGGCAACATTTCCCCCGGACACATGTTCTTAACACAATAATCTCTACTTTCGTATCTAAGTTGAGCATTTTTTTTATAGCCTGAGGATAAAGGACACACTCAATTCATTGTTTCAGTAGGTGAATCATAATTGTTGGCTAATTATATTTTTTATTTAATCATTTTATTGGGGGCTCATACATCGCTTTTCATCATACATAGTTCAATACATAGTTACATACACTGTACCAATCACCCCCACTTACCTGCCTTCGTCAACATTCTCCCAACATCTGTCTTTCCACTTGGGCCCTTGATATAAGACTCCCTTCCTTCCCCCTCCAACCTCCCCCCGCCCACTCACCCTCATTACTCTGCAATCATTATTATTTTGTCATATCTTATACATCTCTACATCTCCTCCTACCTACTCCTCCCTACGTCCATCCTCCAGATAGGAGACAGTCTGCAGATCCCCATAGCTGGCTTCCTTTCTCCACCCCACCCTCCCTCCACCCGTCCAGCAACTACACTCCCACCAATGACCCTGAGGTGGTCATCCACCCCGAGTTCCCTGTGCTTCCAGATCCCATCTACGCCAGTGCACCTCTTCCAGTCCAGCTGGAACTGCAGGGCAGACTTGGGACCGTGGTGGTTGGGGGGAGGAAACCTTCAGGAAATAGAGAAAAGTTTTATGCTTCATTGCTACCTCACAGCCCCCTTGATTGACTCATCTCTCCCCCGTGACTCGCCTGTAAGGGGGTGTCCAATTGCCCACAAGTGAGCTTTGGATCCCTACCCTGCTCTCCCCCTCATTCTTACTGATTTAATCCTTGTTCTTTGATGTTTGATGTCTGCTCCCTCCGACCCCTCATGATCACACAGGTTGGTGCGCTTCTTCTATGTGGGCTTTGCTGTTTCTGCGCTTGATGGCCACTTGTTCATCTTTTAACCTTTAAGATCCCATCTTCTTTATCATCTGGAGGCTGGGAGCCATTAGTTTCCTCGGCTCTGTCTGTCTCTGCACCCTTTTGTCCTCAGCGATCATGACAGGAGGGTGGGTACTTAATGATATGTTTTTTGTTCTTTGATGCCTGATAGGCTGGTTCTTTCCACTCCTCATGGTCGCACAAGCTGGTGTGCTTCTTCTGATAGGACTTGTTGCACTGTTTCCTCATCTTCAAGTCTTTGAGGCCTCAGGCATTATGTTTTGATACCCGGGTACCATTAGGCATCTTCCCCACCCTTTCTTCTGTCCCCACTTGTCCTCAGTGATCATCTCAGGAGAGTACATACACAGTAATATGAATTTTTCCTGTTTGATGCTTGGAACCTGATCCCTTTGACTCCTTTCGGCCACACTGGCTGGTGTGCTTCTTCCATGTGGACATGGACGCTTCTCAGCTACTTGGCTGTTTATCTTCAGGTTTTGAGCCCCCAGACTGTATATCTTTTGATATGTGTGTGCCATCCGTTTTCTTCACCACATTTACTTATGCACTTATTTGACTTCAGTGATCATTTTGGGCCAGTGAGCATCGTGGCCAGAGTCATAAAACAAAGTGTTCTTGCACTGAGGCTAAATTATATTAAACAAGTGTTCAAGTGTTTAATGCTCTGATTTTACCTGTCTTTTCAAGTTTGCTTTCCTTATCAAACGCCTTCCTATTACCAAATATTATCCTCATGCATTCTTGTAAACCGTGGTATTTTCTGTCCTTCCATGAGAGGTTTTATTCTTCTCATGGATTTGGTTTGTTTTACCATAGTGCACACAAACACTCTTGGGATGTGTGGGTTTTGAAGTTATTCCCTAGTCTAATAAATTTTGTCTAAGACTGAGGATCTATTCAGAACTTCATTGTGTATCTTCAAGGTTCTAGCCTAAATATATTCCAATTGTCCTCTTTCTAAATTAACTTTCCTTACTGTAGAGATTAAAGCATTGTGAATGAGGACTTTAGACTTTAGTCAGATGCATTTATATATCTTGTTTTTGTCAGAGCTTATCTTACTGCAAATCATATATTTTATATGAAAGATAAGGAGAAGGAAATGAATGGGAATGAGAGGAATTAGGAAAAATGATGGGTGGAAAATTATTTTTTAAATGATACATTTTAACTATGAATTAGATTAAAGAATAAAATAATTACAGTCAAGGACAGGACTTCACCTGTTAACATTTTTCTCATGTTTCCATACTTTCCTAGCATTTTTTGAAACTCCTGTGAACTAGGCAATAGTGAAATCCTTTGTGCCCTATTTCTATTCCAGAATCAGTGCCTACTGCATTGAAATTTCTGCTTCTCCCCAAAGAATGTTGGTAATATTGAATAAAGAATAATCAAGAGATAAAATTAGAAACCATTTTCTTAACCAGCAGTTCAGAAGGTCATGGCAGCAAATTCTTGGGGCTTGTATTAATGCAACAGAGTCTGGAATTGGCAAATCCACTCGAGTTTCTGCATCTCCAACATGCTGTCAGGCTGGTCTGTGGTCTTTCTGTGATTGCTTCTCAGGACATATTGATCTCCATTGCAAAAGAAATTTCATTGCTGGGTCTGTAGTGCCCCAACTGAACTGATGTCCCGTCTAAATGGCTGCTCATTTCAAGGGGACTAAGGACTTTTCTGTCAGTGTCCATCAAGCTTCCAGTTCTCAAGTCATAAAATGGATCTTTTGCGCTCTTGTGTAACTGGAAATTCCTCACACTGTATTCTTGTTTCAGCAGCTAAAGCAAGGACTTGTATCCTTTGTCTGTTTCTTATTTCTCAAAGAACAGAAATAGAACTGCCAAAATACCACAAGAGAAGCTATTATCATTGTCAGTTCAAACTGTGGTACCATTAATAATCCTAGCAGAAATAAGGAATACTATACAATTATATCCATGGTTGTTCTTGGTAGAATTTCAGCCTCTTATTTGAAATAAGCTATGTTTTTCTATTAAAAGTGGATGTTAACTTATTGTTAGTTTCTTACTATTTGGAAACTTGGAAATGGTGTGCTTTCTTCCTTCCATGCACAAAACTAAAATAGTTGATATTAAGAACACAAGTATATGTATATAAATGTATATATGAGTACATATATATCTATATTATATATATATACACTCAAAAACTGTTCTTTGAGTAGTTTTCAGATTCAGTTTAAAGTTGGGTTTATTTTCTTCAATTGAACTATGCGATCAGTTCTGATTCAACAAGATTGCTTCAACAGTATAGTTCAGGAATGGATATCTTTTGTCAATAGTAAAAGGAGAAAAGGTGCAATAAACTAAACCTCTTTCTTTATTCTTCTCTTTTTGTAAATCAAAGTTTGGCAAAACTGTCCTATAAAGTTCTAGATAACCAAATTTTTTAGCTTTGCAATTTATCCCATCTCATTTGCAAAGACTACATGTTGCCATTCTACTGTGAAAGCAGTTGTAAACAAACAAATACATGGATATGGCTGAGAGTCAATAAAACTTGAAAATAGTCCAGCAGTGGGGTGATTGCTCTCTTTAGCACCCCCCCAAAGCATCCTCAAGAGCCCCCAAGCCTGAGCTCTGGTCGGCTGCCTGATTTGCTTCAAATATACTTTATTTGATAGGCATTATAAACACATAAGAATTAATATGACTACAAGTAAATCAATTACCAGAATATTGATATTTTTAAAAATCAAACTCACAGCTATCAAGTCAATTCCATCTCCTAACAAAATATAACAAAAATATATTCATGTTATCATAACATAAATGCTTCCATAGTAATATCGTAGCTATCAATACCATATGCCCAGTCTAATAATTAGCAAATTTTCTAAATAAAAATAACATGAACAATATTTTCTCAACTATAACCTGATATGAAAAGAGTTCGTTTCAATGGATAGATAAGAATGATCACATAGACTAAAGTTAGAAAGAAACACTAACTTTCTGTTAAAACCTGGTGAAAATTGAGGTATAATTTCCTTTCCTTCCAAGTTCATGCCTCCTTTGAGTTTTAGCCTCAGACCTTATGAAATCTGTAGGCTTCTGGTTCGGAATGCTTTCTAGGTGTTCTTATCTGCATGGTCAAAGTTATTCCACCATGAATCCCTCCTTCCAAAACCAGATAAAGGAGTTTAGAGATTGTTTCAGGTGAGGGGGTTATGTATAATAATATTCCCCCAAATTGAATACACCACTTTTTCACATATAGACTTGTAATGTATGTTGTCATATAACTACAGCTATAGGCATGTGCCCACCTTAAATTGAAGGGTTTAACCAGTGAAAGAAAGATATGAAGGATAAATCCTGGAGGAGCTTTAGTATGCTCTGCTCAGGAAACCTAGTTTCCCTTTGAATGGGTTTATTCTTAGAAAGGGGCTATAATCAAGATTTAAATTTTTAAGATTAAAGCTAAAAGAAAATATTGAAGGAATCAAGGACACAGACCCAGGAAAGACTTATAATGCTTGCCTCAAGTTTTTTTAACCAAATTGTGCCCTCAAGCAAGGAAAGAAGACTATAGAGTATAAACAGAATTTCATTGTTATTCTTATTTGCTTTGTATCAAAATTCCAATGAGGCTATGTTTTTCTTCTCCTAGTTCACATAGTGTAGATGAAGCTAACCTCTCTTACTCAAATTGCGAGGATGGTCATTCAGAAATTACATCAGTCTGAGTCCAGCAATGAATTGCACAAAGGTTATGGATCTCAGATTGAAACAATTTAGACTTTCTCAGGATTTCTTGAGAATTTTCACAAAATACAGAAATCATGACCAAAGGTATTCAGATAATGACAGAGGTAAGTAAAAAGTTAAACTTAATCATATTAGTATTCATATTTAGTCATATTAAGCAAATGCATTATTGTACCCTTGGTATTTGTGTAGTTTCTTAGGGGAAACAGCTCCACTATGAAGTTGGATATACCAGTTAATGTTACTTGACTACAGCAAATACCTACATGCAACATGTAACCTGTGTTGAAATCACAGTGATGGCTTTTAATGCATGTTAAAGCATTTGGACTAATAAAACTGTTGGAAGCTACATATCTCTCATAGACACAACATGCATAAATGTATGACCGTGATTTTTTTTCTCAATTCATTTCTTCACCTTGACTTTTGCTTTATTGTGTGCACAATTGACAAGGATTCCGACTGGTTATACTTTGCAATGCACTAGGCTAACATCAGCACATACATATGTTTAGACTCACAATTATAGAATAGCTTTCTCTAAATTGTAATTTTTTTCACTGAAGATGTAAATACCTGTGATTTTTAGGTACCTTCATGTATATTTGACTGACATAACCCGGTAGAACAAAGTAGAAAGATGCCGTCCACCTGTATTTCATAGAAAATGTTCATATACAAGGGAACATTCTACTTTCTATAAGTTATAACTGTAAACAACATCCCTTAACCTAGACAGCATCTTTCTAATAAACATAGAGAAGGAGTTTTATCTTCACTATCAGCATCTCTGTGTTTCCAAGGCAACTAGATTATTTTTATATTGTCGAAAACTCACAGCTGTCATGTCGACTCGGACTCATAGTGACCCTATAGGACAGGGCAGAATTACCCCCTGCGGGTTTCCAAGGCTATGAGTCTTTATGGGAACAGAAAGCCTTAGCCTTCATCTAAGCAACTGGTGGTTGTGAACCGCTGACCTTGTGGATGGCAGCCTAACGCATAATCCACTGTGTCACGCATCACGGTTTCCCACCTCCATCATCTGAAATAGGCTACTTGAAAGTCTAAAGTCATTGTGTGACCTATCTCTACCAGAATAGCAAATGTTCAGTCTGATAATTGCTGTACTAACTTCATTCGCAACTTCAATTTCTTTTCTAGGCTTTTTTTTTTCTTTATCTCAATTCATTCCACTTTAAATTTTTCCTTGCTGCTTTGTCTTCTTAATTTTCTTATATGGATACTTACATAGGGCTTTAACATTTTCTTTTTAAAATAGGGAAAAATGATGGTGGCAACAAAAGTACAAATGTGCTTGACAATGGATGCATGGATGGATTGTGATGTGTTGTATGAGCCCAAATAAAATGATTTTTTTAAAATGGGGTAGGAGCCAGAATTGATTATATGGCACCAAGTTTGGATTTTTGAAATGGGCATGCAAGTGTTTTCTCTTACTTTTTAATTAAAACCTAAATAAATGATTGCAATTAACTATGTAAACTGTTTTGTTTGCAACATAATGAGCTATGCATAATCAGATATTACTGTTTTGTATATTCATTTATAACTTTACCATTTCTATTTACTTGGGTGGCACCCAAAATTAAGTACTCTACTATTAACCAGAAAGCTGACAGTTCAAAACCACTCAGAGGTACCTTGGAAGAAAGTCCTAAAAATCTGCTTTCAAAGATCACCACCATGAAAACTCCAGTGAACAAGTCTACTCTGAACACATGAGGTCCCCAGGAGTTAGAATCAATCAGACGGTCCTTTGTTACGTTTGGGTTATGCCAAATAAGCCAGATATTTCACTTTGCTTTATGATGGCAACACTTAAGGGGGAAATAATAGAATTTTGAATATTAAATTTCTATCAAGATTCAATGCAGGTCTGAAGGCTGGGTTTTGTTAGATGGAAAAATGAATAATACAATATGATAACTTATCAAAAAGTAGTGGATGAAGGCTTTCAGCACAAGGGCATTAAACGTGAAAATTATTCTTAGTTGGAAAAGGCAAGAACAGGCCTGTCATGTAGATGAAAGGGGTGGACTATTGTAGTCAATGCTTCTAAAGTTGCCACCTAAATTAATACAGGCACAGACACTTTTCTGACTTTGTATTTACTTTTTCCCCTATTCCTTTAGTAGAAATACATGTGGTATTACTAAAATAAAGATGGCATTACTTTTTGTCTAGCACATAAGTATTCCTCATTATACAGTAAAGTATGTTCCAACTGACTTCCCATTTCCCTTTTGCCTCAAAGCCATTAATTCTCTACACTATTCCACCCCGATTGCCAGTGACACTAAGAAAACAAAATGAGGCAAAAGACAAGTTGTTTTATATTCTAACTTATAGTTTATGTTAGATTCTAGCTTCTAGTTCATTACCTTGTAGAACAGAGTACTTACAGAAGCTTGTAGAGTCTGATTTCTTCTGCTGCTCTGAAGGGCATGTCCCACCACGCCCTGGTGGTTAGTACCTCAATGCCGAATCCAACACCTCACCAGAGCTCTATGGGCTACTCTGAGAGCAACTTGACATTTACAAAATGCAAATGAGAAAGGAATGCATGCCCTAATTAAAGCCAAATTCATTAATATTTAGTTTGGCAATATCACATTTTATCTATGTAATGTCCATAGCAAGTCTAATCCAAGAAATAAGTTAAAATAGATCAGACATACAGATTTGAAAATAAAATCACTGACTGGATTACTGACTCTGTTTTATTGCTGTCAGTCAGTTGGCTTCTTCAAGCATTCTTTGCATTGAACACACAGCCAACTTACTCTTTCAGAGAAAAAAACTTTACATAAGTAGAGAAAAGAGAGAAGATCTATGACATAAATAAAGGTGGTAGAAATAAGAAAATTCTTATAATTCCCATCTGCAACAACTCACAGTCTTTAAAGTATGTAAAAGACTATTTTTTTTCGGTAAATTTCTTGAAGACAGTAAAACTAAAGGATCATTTTTCATGTCCTAAGTAGCACATGTATGCCACAGTAGTTCACACATCTGAAGAACTAAAATATATTTAAAAATTCTGAGATAATGGACAATGCCTTCCTTTACTAAATTAATAGCTATTAATTGTTTTTCATATGCCAGGCATATGAAATGCCCTTATAACCAGGGACATAAGATTCCATGAATTATATCTTCATGACAAATAACACTAAAAGAAAACATTTGGGCTGTATGAAAGAAAAGAATTTTCTTAGGAACGCTTAGTTATAGGAAGATCTAGGCAGTAAATAAGAATAAAATAATGATTATACTTAATGACTGGATGACAATTTTTAATAAGGAAAAGGCAATATCAACGATTGAAAGAAAGAGCTAGAATATATCAAAATACATCATAGGTCTGTTTTGTCTAATTTGATTAAGATTTCTTGATTAATCTTTTAAGTCTCTTGCATTATCAAAATATAATAATGATAAGTAGTAGTAGCTATACAATGCCCACTAAAGTATTATTATATGCCTTCAGAACTATCAATCAACAGTAATGATGGGAATGTTGTGTGTGTGTGTTAGTCCAGGTAGAATAGAGAAACAAATCCATAAACATGCATATGGATATAAGGGAAAGGTTTATATACAAGAGGAATGGAACATTGAGAAAGCATCCCAACCCAGTCCAGTCTAATGTCACAAGTCCGATATTAGCTCAAATGGCTGAAACCAGTCTATAAAGTCTCCTTCCGACTCACGAAGCATGTGCAATGGCACCAGGACAGCCAAAGACCAGTGGGTGAAGAGTGTTGTGTGTCCAGATGCGGTAGAAACATCCCAGCTTTGGCAGGAGTCCCCTCATGGCTCCTTGTTTCCAGGGCTCAGAGTCAATCAGCATTGGCAGAAGAAGCATCTCAGCACTGGCAGCAGTCTCTCTGTGGCTTTTCCAGTTTCAGATGTCTGGTTCCATCAGGGTAAGGCTGTATGACTTCTCCTCTGGCTCCTCCTGTTCCTCATATTCTGCCATCTTGTCTTGTCAGTCAAGCATCTCCAACAACTGGGGAGATGGTCTCTCATCTCCACACGAGAAATATCGCGAGACTTCCCAGAATTCCCAGAGAAAGCCATGCCCACACAGAGGTCTTATTGGCTATCTTCAGATTGGCAGGATAGATTCCACCCCTACATTCCCAATTATGAAATAGACAAACGAGTATATGACAGCCACATTGTGAATGATTGATCAATATTAATCATGAGGAAAATTGTAGTAATGAGTTGAAGAGTATTCTAGACCCATCTCTCTACTTTAAAAACTAAATTCATAAGTTCCCGAATATTATTTATAGGCCAGAAAAGTGTTTTATGTATTTTCCTTCCTGGTGTGTAGTGGATCACTTGTTATGCTGCAAATGTAAAGGTTAGTGATTAGAACCAATCAGATATTATTTTGGGGAAATATGAAGCTGTCTGTATCAGTAAAGATTGAAAGTCTCAAAGGCCCAAAGGGCAGTTCTACTCTGTCTTATGTGAAAATGCCCCAAAGCAATGCATAAGAATGCAGTGCCTTCTTGCTTCAATTTGGGGAGCAGAATCCCTCTTCTTCCTTGTTCCCAGTCTGGAAGCTTCCTTGGTCATTGTGAGTGATCTTGCTCGCATTTGAAATACCTATAACCTAGCTTCCAGCCAGAGTTCTCCTGCAGGCAAAGATGGCAAGACCTTGCCTTACATACTTTGGACATATTCTCAGGAGAGACCAGTCCCTGAGGAAATACCTCACCTTTGGTAAAGTGGAAGGCCAGCAAACCAAAAGAAGAAGGCCCTGGATGAGATAGATTGACACCATGGCTGCATGCATGGACTCAGGCACAGAAATGATGGTGAAAATGGCACAGGACCACACAGTGTTTTGTTCTGTTGAACCCAGGGTCTCCTATACATCAGAGCCCACTCAATGACACCTAACAACGACCTGGCTCTGTAGGGTCACTGAGAATTGGTACCAATTCTGTGATTCCTTTCCAAATCCATACATGACAGGTCCAGCAGTGTCTAAGCACCTTCAGGATACAAAATTAACACTCCCTAATTTCCTAGTAGCAATTACATATGGCTCGAATAACTATAGCAAAATGTCAGACTTGTTCTCATCAAAACATGCATCCATTGTAAGAAAGTGGTTACAATTTAAACTTTGACCTAATTCAATACTATTGAAAGACATACTGAAATAATTCAACTTCATATTTCACTAATATAAGGTAAAATGATTGTCACATATTTAAAGATATTCTTATATTTTTATTGGGAGTATTTATGGATTACCAGAGAGAGAAGATAAACAGTTCAGATGGCAGTGTAATTGACTAAAAACTTGAACCCAAGTAAAAAAGGGAAAAACCCTGAAATTCTATTTTGTAAATTAACAGGATCAATTAGACACTTGAAACTTCCTCTGCTCCCTGGGTTTTAATGATACGAATGAGATCCAGTGCTAAAATTAAGTTAAAAATGGAATAAACTTATTGTAGATGTTTGGTTTTTGTTTTTGCTTTTTTTGATGCTGGAAAAAACATACGCAATGAATTGCAGGAAGAAAAGGCGTTTTCCTGCTCAAATGATCTGAAACACCTTACACATTTTTAAAAATAGTCTACAAGCAAGCAAATTATGTAAGATGAAACTGTTCAAGGAAAAATGAAAGGAAACAACATTGTATGCAGTTTAAAATATAGCCTTTCACGAATTTATTTTGTTTTTTTACATATGAAAGTCTATTTGTTTTTGTTTTTCTTTTCTTGACCCATGACTATAATTAAGAGGTACACTATAAGACACCCTGATATTGTTGAACATGAGACATTCAGGTTTAGCCTGACCTCCAGATGGATCGCTACCATCCAGTATGATAGGAGACCTTTCTGATACCACTTTGATAATTCTTTGCAAACTTCCATTAGATACAGAGAAAAGCCACTTCAAGGGTGTGCACTTACAGCTTACTGTTTACCTATACACTCATAAGATCAAAACCCCTGGTCTTACTGTTTTTGTTAACAAGGAGCAGTAAAAGTCTTCCCCCATACTGAGCTTGGGTTTCCATTTTGCAATCTGAGATGACAGACGGCACAAAAATGATGAGAAAACTGTGGGGAGGCTTCCAGAAGATTGATTCTCTCATCAGCTGATTCTTTTCTAGTTAGTCTTTTATTGACTACAAAGGTATAGCCAATGCAGAAAAGGAAGCCCAGACTGCCCTGTTTAATCCTGAGGGCACTGGGAAAAGGTGATCACTTTTTGAGAAAACAGAAGCCTACAAGGAAATCAGCACACGGTATGAGCCGTTAAGCTGATTTAAACACACAAGGGAAGCCTGGGGTTGAGCGCAAGATCTCTGAGGTGTGAGATGAGAATGAAACCATTCCACAGACTAATATTACTGAGCTTTAGTAGCAGGTGGTACAGTTGATCAGTCAGGAACCTGTCATTTGGAGAATAGGCCAATATATCTGAGAGACATGAAAAATCCTTCATGCGCTCCACCCGCCCCCCGCCCCTTCTCACCAAGAGTAAAAACATTGCCATTTTTAACTTTTAACAATTATCAACTCCAAGCTATCACAATTCAGGCAGTTAGAAGACATGAGCAAGAGAAAAGGTAGCTATAATTTCTGATATTTCTGTTGCCTTGAAAACAATAAGTCACAGTGCCTGGGTCAGGTGTTTAGTACAGTCCATATGGAGTGAGAGCTTTATGTGTTCACAGAATCACCAGAAATTCAGACAACCCAGGAAAATCCATGCAGAATGTGACAAGGAGAGAAGCGAAGACTCACATGGCTAACTCTTATGAGACCTTTCCGACACCACTTTGAGAATTCTTTTTGAACAGCTCCACAGTCAGCAGACAAAAGCCACTTTCAAGCTGATTTTGTGTTTTCTATTTTCTCATATCGCAACCCCAGAGAAAAGTGTGGCAATGTGGCAAAATGGGCATACTGTTGACCGTCGTAGGGCAAGGGGACAGTGTGAAAGGATTTATTAACTTACCTTTTCAGTGGCCATAAATGTACTATCCCTCATTTGTACATCCCTGCATTCAATTCAGTTTGCTTGTTTCCAGCAAGGCAGCTCTGACTCATAGGTACCCAATCAGTGTACAACAGAAACAAACCCTGGCCAGTCTTGGGCCATCCTCACAATTGTTCTTACGCACTGATATCACAAGGAAAACAGAATAATGGGGAATTCCACATGCAATCATGGGGTAATAGTACCCCTACCATCAATTCTCTACCAGTAAAATGTAGAATGAAAATATTAAGTCAATAAATATATTCTTTTATCAAAACTAATGTACTATCTCAATTTCAAATTGGATTTAATTTCACATTTCTGATGTCCTAGTTAGTTGAAGGAGGAGATACGGTGTTGCATTTTCATTTCAAAGAGATTAATCATAGATGCTTAGATGCAGCACTCTTCTGTTAAAAAAACTTAAAGTGCTTAGGTTTTAAAAAAGCACTTCCACTGAAACTTTGAGACAGATGATAGCATTCATAATTAGTTTTCTCCTTTTTCTAACTACATCAACAGTTTACCTTTACAGTTTCATATAATAAATTTGTAAAGTGTTTACTTTGCTTCATTTATTGACAAAATAAAAATAACAATACTATAGAACTGAAGAACTCAACATAATTTTTCCTAATCACACAATTAGTCTTTGTTCTATCTATAGAAACTTTGACGGACTTTGTTGAACATCCCATTTTGTAGGTATACAATAAATAAATTAAACCTGATATTTTGATGGCCAATATTTTCCCAGGGCCTGCCAGATGGGCTCCAGTTTCAGTAGGAGGATATTATGTGAAATCTTTTCTTGGTAGTCAATAGTAATTAAAATTTGAAGAAGAGTCTCTTTATCAACTAACTCCTTTATCACTGACACACCCTATTTAACAATATACCCCATAAATAATATATCGGAAAGACAGAGAAATATATACAACTGATATATTTACAGAGGACAATTCTACTTAAGTTTGGAACCCTATGAAGTCACCTTTGTAAACTGATGACATTTTGTTGTATAGAAGGTCACTGTGATTTAGAATCAACTAGAACACACCTCACAACAGCAACAACATGAAGTTTTACAAATTATTTTCCAGAGGTTTATAATAGACTGTCATCTCATGACTTCTCCCAGCTCTTTTGTCTAACCCTTGACATAGTGCATTCATGTTTACATGCAGGAGCTCAAGACATGAAATTATATCTTCTGACTAGGCCTTTCTCATTCACTCACACCTACTGATTTTAGGCTGTATCCTGTTTATTGATACCTGCCTATTATAAAAATGTCCTTCTTTTATTTAGCTCTTCATCTCTGGTTATCTTTCACCAAGACATGTTCATAATTCCAGAGACGGCATCTCCAATTATTTAATTATTTGCTATTGTTAGCAATTGCGCTCTCTCTCTCTCTCTCTCTCTCTCTCACACACACACACACACACACACACACACACACACACTGAATGACTGAGTGAAATGTCCTGGAGCAGAGTAAAAGAGCCAACATCAATGTTGTCTGTGTAGTCCCGACTGACCCAGTATATCATGGCAGAACACAGACAACTGCAAGATCAGATATCAGACTACAGGGATAAGGATCACTGATAAGAGGAGGAGCATATAAACTGAAAGTCCAAAAAGACACTAGCCCATCCACTGCATGATCAGAAGCAAGGGTACAAAAATAGGATGTACCTCAGTTTTCTCCTTCCAGTGCCATTGGGACTGAATTCCGAGGCATGCAGTTGAAATGTTGTGATGTTGAAAGCACAGTGTATTAGCCTTCGTGGAGGATGAACTCACAGCCCTTCCCAGGGCAGGATGTGGTACTGGTATTCAAGCCTTGTTATTGAAAATAAACAAATTTCCGCAAAGCCCTGTTTGATGGTTGCTTTCCAAGGAATTTTGAAAGATGCTAATGCCTTATCTAGGTAACTATGCAGCCCAATTGCAGGGTTTCAGCCTTTAAAACTTAGATGAATTCAAACTTTCAATCATCTATTTTTCACATCCCAATATTTACCTTGCTGGGGAGCTTCATTTTCTCTAGCATTGTATGCAAGTTTTCCTCCTTTTCTTCCAGGGATTTCTGTGAAATTCACTAAACTATGCCCATTTACTCCAATATTACTTGAGTATTTAAACTCATCTTTCCAGACATCTTTGTTTAATTTTTGTTATTTCCTATAGTACTAATTACAAACCTCTGACTTTGAAGTTTTAGTATAATAGATACCATTAATATACTCTTATTCTCAGGAAACATATTAACTCAATAATTATAAAATCGTATAAAGTGAACATCCACAGGGTTTCTATTCCAAACTGAAAATATTACTCTCTATTCATTTTCTTTTTTCCTTTTTTATTCTTTCTCTCCCACTATACAATATCCTTTTTTCTCCAATTCCATATTCTACTAGCTTTTCATTATCTCTCACAGACCTGCAAGTACTTTCTTTCATTTGCACATTTACTCCTACCCATAAGCATGCTCCAATATGCACTACACAATGAATGAGTCAAAATATAATTCAATGAGATATCTATTCATCATTCATCAATCATTTCTATATATTATTCCTTTAATTGCAAACTAAAATAAGAACCTCATGGCCATAATTTTTACCTAGTCATTCATTTTAACTCCTAATAACCAGAGGTCCAGCACCTTAAATTCAATAAAACCACCCTCTGAAATCCACAATGTCATCACTTACTAAGGAGAGAGCTGATACATGTTTAACAAATCTGAGGAGTAATACCTAGTAAATGTCCCCAAATTTCATTTTCTCAAACCATTCTCATTCACCTTGGTTATTAGCTGAATCTTCCTGATCAGAAGAATACCTCCATTTTTTAAAAAAAATCTTGTTTATCCCATATCTTATCCTCTTTTGTGTACTTCACACTGAATAAAGCTATTGAAAGAATTAGCAAATCTCTAAGTATTAAAAATGATGAAACCAATATATTCAACTACAATCGCATAAAGATACATGAATAATATTATATAGATAGTTTACTTATCTGTTCACACACCATGCTTTTTCTATGGAACATGTGGACCTGTCCATAGAAAATTACATGCTTTTAAAAACTATGCCTCTAAAAATAAGCTTTTCCCATTACATATTGGTGTCACTTTGAATTAGGTTTAATTAATTCTTGAAAGTATTTTGGGATGTTTTATGGAGTAAAACCTTTAAATGATTCTTTTATGACACTGTAGCAGTTTCTGATTTCAGCGACATGCACACTATATACTACTGGCATATTTAGTACCAATGCCTCAAATACAGATGAAAATTTCAATTGTATAATTTAACGTTTACCTTCAGGGGAGTGTGAAGTAATTTTATTTCAAAAAGAAATTACTTGGATCAAAAATAAAGATATGTTCTCATTGGCAAACTAAACACA
This sequence comes from Nesogale talazaci, assembly GCA_004026705.1. Taxonomy (NCBI): domain Eukaryota; kingdom Metazoa; phylum Chordata; class Mammalia; order Afrosoricida; family Tenrecidae; genus Nesogale; species Nesogale talazaci. The sequence continues at coordinate 51,657 of PVJH01002384.1, read as the reverse complement.
ATCATAAAGAAGAAATTCCAAGGGACAAGATAAATATGGTCAACGGAATTTAAGGGTAAAATGATGAAATCATAGTTTTAATGATCTGTAGTACCAATTGAAAAACTTTAAATTTTCTATGCCAAGTAGCAAAAAAAAGAAAGAAAGAAAGAAAGAAAAATATGTGCCAGGGGAAAATTTTTATTTCTAAGCCTCTAAAAAAAGAAAAGTTCTGCATATGAATATATAAATTGTAAATAACATTCAACAGATACTGCATGTGAAAGTGCCTTCAATGCACTCTTTCCAATTTGTTTAGAAAACTTGAAAGTAAAACATCAAGATAAGTGCCCATAACCTGCCCCAGAATGGCCAAGCTTTAGAGAGAGACAGTATATCCTGATTTAACTTATTACTATTGATTCACTGGGGAGAAGTTGCATTCAAATCTCTTTTCTCAAAATAATATCTTATGCCTCTAAAATATCAAAATATATCTCAGCAGTGTTTATACACAGTGAGGAAAAATCAGACTAATATTGTCATAATTCCCATATAAACACATCCATTCCATTTCACAGTGGCAGGCTAATATACAAATAGTTCAATTTGTATGGGAACCTGGGTTGAACAATGATTGAGTGCTTGGCTGCTAACCGAAAAAAAGAATGGCAGTTCAAATCCACTTGTCTCTACCTAAGAAAAAGTGCAGCAGTTTGCTTCAATAATTACTTATTATCTTGAAAATCTTGTTCTGCTCATCTTACTTGATGGCAGTAAGTTGCTTTTGTTGTGTTTTGTTTTTAATGGGCTACTTCTTTAACACGCACTTCTAAAACTCTAATTGAAGTCAATTATGACAAAAAAAGAAAAAATGAAATCTACCAAGTAGTACATACTCGAGTATAAACCGACCCTAATATTAGTTGAGGCACCTAATTTTACCACAAAAACGGCTTTTAAAAATTACTGAAAAATTCAGAATACATATGAGTATATACGGTATTTATTTTCATCACTATATCCATGACACGTTCTTGTTTCCTTCTAGGTTGTCACTTGATTTAAAAGGATTAATCACATAAATTACAAACTAAATACATGGGTTATCCATTCAATTCCACATTCCATTACTAGTTTCTGGGCAGCTGGCATTGAACTATAGTTATGAGCTAGAAAAACTACTAGCTGTCAGGATTCTGACATACCTTACAGCAGAGTTTTTAATACAGTTCTGATGCTCAATGGCTACATTCAAAACTCATTGTCATCAAATTGATTCCAATTCATAGCGAACCTAGAGGACAGGGTGGAACTGACCTTCTGGGTTTCTGAGATTTTCACTCTTTTTGGAGTTGACCGTCTTCTCCTTCTTCCACAGAGCAACTCATGGTTTTGAGCCACTGATGCTGCGTTTAGCAATTCAAGGCATTAAGGACAGGTCTGATTCATTACAGTATTTACATAATCTGGTGTCATTTTGGAACTTGAGAGGATTAAGAGTACAGGTGTGGAGTCAAGTCTGTCAAATAGATCATAGCCAAAGAGGCCTCTGTGTGGGCCTGGCCTGCTCCTGAGAATACTGGGAAAACATGTATTCTTTCTGGGAGATGAGAGACACTATCTCTCTCTCTTTTCTCCCACCCTGAGAGTCGTTTTACTGACAAGACACATGGCGCTATGCTGATAGACTTCGTGCCCTGGGAATTGGAGAAGCCACGTGGAGACCCCTGCCAGCACTGAGACGCTTATAAGATGCCATTGGAACCACAAGACTTCCAATCCACTTACCTGTGATCCTCCTGTATTTTGGTATCATTGCATGTATTTTGTGAGTCTAAAGAGGTATAAGTTAATATCAGACATTTGAGTTAATAATGGACTTATGGGCTCTGAACTGGACTGGGATGTTTTCTCAATATTCAATTGTTCTTGTATATAAACCTTTTTCTTGCATACATATGAGTGTCTATGAATTTGTTTCTCAAGTCTACCCAGACTAACACATTCATATTTGCACTTTTTTGCCTAAAACTTGAACTAAACACTATAACTCATGTTTAGTCTCCAAGTCTGAAGTAAACAAAATTTTCTAAAATCATTGAATCCTTTTCTGTACAAAGTTGCAAACCTAGATAGTTGACTAGTTCTCTACAATTATTCTGGTTCTTCTTGTTCTAAATAGACTATTTTATCTACCTACATACAGAGATGATACATATTTTAAAAGATTAATATTTTGATCGTTAAAGATATAGAAATATTTTTACATTACTTATGGGACTGCAAACCTGTACAATCATTCTGGATAGCAGTATGGCACTTCCTTAAACAAATGCAAAGCCAAGTACCTTATACTTCAGTAATCTCTCGCTACTGTATATATACCCTAAAGAAATTAAAACTACAACTTGAACAGGCATATGTGAACTTATGTTTCTTGCAGAAATTTCCAAAATAGCAAAAATACAGAAATAATAAAAAACCAACTATAGAAGAATGGATAAACAAACTGTGGTTTATAAAAGTTATGGAATTTTAAACATAGTTTTAAAATTATGATAGCACTGAAACACCACAAAACATTGACAAAACTAGAGAACATTATGCTTAGCAGTCAATTTTACAAAGATGAATATTTAGTATCTCTATGTTGTAAATAAAAAGGAGATATGTCATTTTTACACCAAAAAAACAAAATTTTGATGAGTACAGGAAGGCCAGAGAAAGGGTTAGGAAAATGGAAGAGGGATGATGTAGGAACAAAGAAAAATAGAGATTTCACAGGAAAATAAAAAAATGTTCCCTCAAAAAAAAATTCTCTGATTTCTTATGTTTCAGGTCTAAATATTGGTATGAGTGTCTTAAAAGGAGAGAAATGTAAATCAGAAGTGAACTTGGAGTCTTCAATGACATACAAGTTCATCTCAAACAATAAATAAATAAAGATTAATACATTAACTTTATAAGAAAAAATTATATCATTATAAAATGTTTTCAGCCACATAGAAACCTATGAAGAAAGTTCAGAAGATGCATTCTAAAAATACAATATTTAACCATAATAAGATGGAAAAAATGTAGCCATCAAATATATTCAAAGCAAGTGTTGTGATCTTCATATGAGAAAGCTTTAAAATTGTCATGGAATAAAACGATGGTGCTATTTTCCACAAACTTTTTCGAGCCCTCTTATGTTAGATAGAATTATCTAGAAAAACAAAACTCAAGGCAATCCTATGTGTATATGCAAGAAAAAACTATATCTAGAAGTTGCCCCAGTCCAATTCAACTCAAGTCCATAGTTCTGTTACTAGACAAATCTCTCTTCAGACTCATGTAGCTGCAAGTCAATGATGCAGACAGGTGATGAAGGAGGTAGGGTGATCACAAACCAGTGGGTGCAGACCCATGTGGATTCAAGATCACAGGGATCATGGCAGGGTGTCAACAGTACCAAGGACTAGTGGCACATAATGGGCCATCATATGAGGCAGACACAATACCAAGCCAAGAAGAAGGTGAAGGCAGGAGGGAGAGTTTGCCATTGTCGCTCATTAAAGGTCACACCCCAAAGAAAGCATCATCTAGCTTTGACTGGGTTAGTTGATCTTCACCCCTCCAACCACCAGGTGCCATCGGGTTGACATAACATCTAACCATCATATACCTCATATATGATGATGTCATCTTTAAGTCAAAACAATAAAATGAAACCAAAGGATGCTATATTTATATAATAAGAAAAACTGGAAACTATAGGAGCACATATAAAGTTAAGTGTAAGCTTCATAATACATCAAGAAACTTAAGAATGAAACTAGTTGGAAATTTTTAATGCAAACCATGTAGATAAAGAAAAAAAATACACAGAGAAAACTATTTGCAGAGATATCAAAGGTTGAAAAAAATGAATAAACCAGTTAACAAAATACCAATAGAATTGCACACCCAATTTTAAAATGGATATGGCTTTTTAATAGCATTACTAGAGACAGACTCAATACTCAGTCATTAAGGCAACCCACTTAATACCAATGGATGACATAATGCACTCATTTGTTATCTACAGTGCAATAAAATTCAAAATTAATGGAAAAATGTCTATGTCCAATATATTTAGAAAATAAATAAATCAGTGTTAAATAATCATTGGGTTTAAAATAAGATAATCAGAGAAAGGAAGAAATATTAGGAACTCAATGACAATGCAAATAACATATTCCAACTATATATAAGGAACAGTGTTTGAAGCAGTTGGTTAGAAAGTAATTGGACCTCTATTCAAGTATTCCCTCAATGCAAGAACACTTTGTTCAAACAAATTGGCATTCCATAATACTCACCTTCCTGACATGATTCATGAAGACAAAACAGGTACATAAGCAAATGTGGTGAGGAAAGATGATGGTGCCCATCTTTGAAAAGATATATAGTCTGGCATCTTAAAGGACTGAATATAAACAAGTAGCCATCTAGCTCAGAAGCAACAAAGCCCACATGGATGTAGTACACCAACCTGGGTGACCACAAGTGTCAATAGGAGCAGGTATCAGACACCAAAGAACCAAAAAAAAAATCATACCATTGTGAATGAAGGGAAGTGCAGAGTGGATACTCAACACCCATCTTAGGAAACTGGACATCCCCTTACAGAAGAGTTGTGGGGAGAAGACAAGCCAGTCAGGGTGCAGCATAGCACTGAAGAAACTTACAATTTTCTTCTCATTCTTTCATATTTCCTCCCCTCCCCACAATCATGATCCCAATTCTACCTTACAAATTCGGCTAGACTAGAGGATGTACACTGATACAGATAAGAGCTGGAAACACAGGGAGTCTGGGATAGATAGACCCCTGAAGATCAATAATTAGAGTAGAGATATAAGGAGGGGAAGGAGAAGTTGAGGAAGCAAGGGGGAAGCAATTACAAGGATCTACATATAACCTCCTCTCTGTAGGACAGACAACAGAAAAAGTGGGTGAAGGGAGACATCAGACAGTGTAAGACATGAAAAAATAATAAGTTATAAAATATCAAGTGTTCATGATGGACAGAGAGTAGATGAGGGAGAGGGAAAGATGAGGAACTGATATCAAGGGCTCAAGTAGAAAGAAAATGTTTTGAGAATGATGTTTCAACAATTGTACAAATGTACATCACACAATGGATTGTGTTAAAAGTTGTACAAGCCTTCAATACAATGTTTTTTAAAAGAAATTACTACATAATTTAAATATGTTTGTAAGGATTCAAAAAGATTTATATAAACAAAGCATTTAATTAGAAAGGTAAAATAGAAAAACCTAATAAAGAAAATGGATAATAAAAATGTGAGAATAAATTAATCAGGAATTATGAGATCTAACAAAAACAGACATTGCGAAAAGATTAGCACAAAAGGAGTTGCAAAATGTATCAAGAAAAAAGAAGTATTTAAATAAAATGTGGGTGCAAATAATTACAAAATCACAGAGGTTTAAAAATTAAAACTCTATGGCACTGCACAAACATACTTGGAAACCTATCTGTAGATGCATTTATAGAAAATAATTTAAAGGTGTAAAAAGTCCAAAAGATGGGATAAAGAAGTGAATTGATCACTAAATATTACAGAAAAGTAGGTTTTAATGAATATCTACTTTCTCCAAAAATCTAGGTCTAGATGACATACATAGACATTTAAGCAATGAATAAATGATTTCTGAATTTACAACTTCTGAAGAACATGGAAAATGAGAACATAAAGAAAAAGAAAACAGCCTGTTTTATTATTTGTGAGTTTACTGTGAAGGTTTTTTGTCATTTTTCATGTTGTGATAGTTTGTGTGTTGCTGTGAGGCTCAAAGCTGAGTAATTGATGTTTTCAAATACCCGCAAGGATACCATAGGTGAATAGGTTCCCATAGAACTTTCACACTAAGAACAGACTACAAAAAAAAAAAAAGAAAGAAAAGGAAAGACTGTCCATTTTGAAGGAACTAGCCTCTGAAAATCTTACGAATGTAAGTGGACTATTGTCAGATGTAGTGCCAGATGATGAGGGCCAAAGTTTAGAAGTCATTCAAAGTGTAAATGAAGAAGCATTAACTTCACAAAACAGAGTTAACCGTGATGAGATGGATGAATAACGCTTTCCGAAACCTCATTACTTGATGGAGCATGACTCAAAATATGAAGAAACAGTTGGAAACATACACTAATAGTTGGAGCCTGGCAAGCAGAAAGTAGAAGTAGAGAAAAGTTGCAGGTCATCCTAAATAACTAAAATACAAGACATCAGTGAACTAAAATGGACTTACTGGGTATTAGATATGTTGAATTGGACAGCTATATGATTTACTATTCCAGGAATTACATTTTCAGAAATTGGTGGCACTTTCATTGCTAAAAGAAGATCTCAGGGCCTATTCTAGATGATGTAGTGGTTACACATTGGGCTGTTACGTGCAAGTTCAGTAGTTTCAAGTCACCTACCACGTTGTGGGAGAGATGAGGATTTCAATTCCCATAAAAAGTTGTAGTCTCAGAAACACATAGGGGCAGTCTTACTCTTTTCAATATGGTCCCTCTGACAATGTAATTGACTGATATCAGTGAGTTTGGTTGGGATGTTCAAATACAATGCTGTCTGTTATAATATCCATAGTCCTTTAAGGAAATCCAGTTAATACAATTATTATTCAAAAATATGTGCAACCATAAAAGCTATTGATAAAGAAAATGAAAAATTCTACAAACTAAAAATGTTGAAAATGCTCAAATGGGCAATCAAGATGCATTGAAAATTTTTGATTATAAGAGTACAAAAGTTATAAACAGAGGAAAGAATACTTGTTGATAAAGTATGGATTTGGTAATAGAAATGAAGCTAGAGATTCCATGATATAAATTTGGAATACCAATGACATCTTAATTGCAAGTACCTTTTTTCAACAACATAAATGTGATGGTGCGCATGAACCTAACCAGCCTAAAATATGCATGAATTGATTGGCTACATCTGTAGAAAACTTTATATAATTAACCAAAACAAGACCAGATGCTGTCAATGGTTGATTGCTCATAGGCAAGTTCAAGTTGAAGCTGAAGAAAATCAAGAAAAGTCCATGAGGATCAATATGACAATATTGACAATGACAATATGAGGATCAATATGTCAATGTGTTCTTGGCCCTCATAATGCTTTTTCATTTTACATTCTATTTTATCAGAAATGGATAGTGCATTCTTACTTTTTTATGGTTGGCATTGGATTGGTAACAATTTTTTCTATTTTAATCTTTGCCTTTAAGGTGTCTCTTATAGGGAGCACACAGATGCGTTTTATTTCCTGACCCAATCAACTACTCTGTCTCTTGATTGGTGAAATTAATTAATTGATCATCATTGTTGCTATTGATATATGTGGGATTTTTGCCCTGATTTCTGTGGTGCATACTTGTTTGTTTATTAGTGTTTTAGTTCCCACTGTAATTCATTATATTGGTTTCTGAATGGTGCTGCCCTGCATGTTGCAATCAAATTTATTTATTGCTGTTGATTCCCTTGGCATACTGATAATGCCACTATTTTTATAATGCTCATGTTTATAATGTTCAATTTTTGAATGTCTTTAATTCTCCTTGTCTGGAAATACCTGTATCTCTCTCTTATATTTGAGAGATAATGTTGATGGATATAGGATGCTTGGCTGGTAGTTTTATTCTTTCAGAATTTTATATATGTCACTCCATTGCCTCCTGCCCACACACCTCTTACTGAGAAGTCCAAATTTAACCATATTAGTTTTCCTTTGTAGCTCACTGTTCTTTTCTTAAGTGCCTTCAGGATTATCTCAATTTTTGTTGAAACTGGAAAGTTTGACAATGACATATCATGATGCTTTCTTTTCGGGATAAAAATCTATTTGGCATTTTCTCAGTTTCTTAAATAATTATTTTCTCCTTTTGATCTTGAATTTTTCTCTATGATTTATCATATAATTTTTTCTATAGGCCTTTTAAATAGTTCTCTTGCTGTGAAAGCTCAATGTGTTTGCCTGTTACATACTATTTTGTTGTTGTTGATTATTTCTCTTATTGGCTATAGTGTAATTTTCTTCAAGCTTATTGGTTTAGTTTGCCTTTTATTCTATTCTGATACACAGGTCTTGTACCATGTTTTCTAATTCTGCTATTTTATGTCTTATCTTCCATTATTCCTTTCAGTATAAGGTTGCTTTTTTTATTCCTTTTTTTGCTCTCATATGCATTCTCCACATCATGCAGGCACTTCAATCCCATTCTTCTGAAGTCTATTTAGGGCATGGCTAAGGCCTCTTTTCCATTGGATTACTGATTTTCATTTACTTGTGTTTATTTTTGTGTGTGTGTTGTGGTTGGTTTTATGAAATTGTAGTGCAACTGTGAGAGGTTGATGGACTGTTGATTTGTGAAGAGGTAGTTGGCTCTCTTGAGTAAGATGGAAGAAATTTAATAGGAGCTAGGAAACATAGAGGAAACAATGAAAAGGGGAGAGAGGTGGGTAAGTAGAGAAAGTGGGGTTGGGGAGAAATAGAGGGGAAATTAAATAAAAGTCATAATACTAAGGGACCATGTGAAGAGACAAATATTTGTAAAAATAAGTAGAAGTGTATTTTAAGAGGGAGAGTAAGAATTACTAAGTATTGAGTAAATATATTTAATGAAGTGTAGATAACAAAAAGATATATTGGGTGCTGAAAGAGAGAATGTTAGTAAATAGTCAGACCAGAAGAATAGGATTTATGTGCATATATATCTAGATGATGTTGCATTAAAGAATAAAAGAGATAAAAGATAAAAAATGAGTGACTAGGGAATGTGTTAGTCTTGGTAGACTAAGAAACAAATTCGTAAGCATGCATATGTATATAAGGGAGAGGTTTATATACAAGAGCAATTGAACATTGAGAAAAAACATCCTAGCCCGATGCAGATCAAGTCTGCAAGTCCAAAAATAGGCCATATGTCTGACAGCAATGTATAAAGTTCTCTTCAGCCTCATGAAACACATGCAATGATGCCAAATTCCGGATGATCATAGACTAGTTGGCAGAACGTCTTTGGATCCAGTGGTGTTGTATCTCAACATTGGCAAGAGTCTCCACATGGCTTCTCCAGGTACAGGTATCTGGCTGCGTTAGGGTAGGTCTATGTGACTTCTCAGGGATGTCTTGCAGGGAACCAGATTTGTCAGTCTAATGTCTCAGGCAGCGCAAGCATTATCAGTCAAAAGTCTCCAAGGAAATGAACCGAGAGGCAATGTTTCTGCCTCCAAGAAGGGATTACCACATTTCCCAGAATTCTCAGGAGAAGGCCATGCACATACAGATTGACAGGCTAGACTTCATCCCTATACCCTTAATCCTCAATTGATACCAGATTAGGTGATGGCCACAAGAAGGAAAATTAAACATTAAAGGAAAAGACAAGGTGAACAAAAAGGAAAAAAATAAAGCGGCAGAGAAAGAAAGAAAAACAAGCAAACAGATGAGGATATGGCTTGGATGTGGCTGTGCATTTTATGTTGCTATGGCAATGAGATTATGGGCAAGTCTGTGTCCTCAGAAGAAAATAGACAACCCTCCCCCCCCAAAAAAAACACCCACAACAACAACAATGCTGTTTACAAAAAAATCTGATTTGGATAGGTGTCCCCATATCTAGTGGTGTTGGCAGGTTTTCTTTTGCCACTCTCAGAGACATACATATCTGCAGAGAGACAACAGTGCAGCTTAAGGCTTGATTTTGTACTTGATTCAGTACTTTCTGGCTGAAACACATTCAGTGCATTCTTCATTTTTGACTTTCTAATTTCAGAGTTTTATACATTTTCTTATAATACTTTGTATTCTCCTGTTGTCCTTGGGAATTTTCTTTTCAGTTCTTTACTTCATCATGTTTTTCACTTTGTTTCGGCTACTCTACTTTTAAAGAGAGTTTCAAAGTCTCTTCTGACATTCATTTTAATATTTTTTCTTTCATGCCTTTTGTTTTTTTCAGGTTTGATGGATGCTTGTGAAGTCATACTTTTTGCTGGTCTGCTGTCATTGATATTCAATATGTCATATTGTCAATGACAAAAACAAAACAAAACAAAAACAAACAAAAAAAAACACTTAACCATAGTAAAAATATTTTATGCTAAAGAAAGACCCTCAAAATACCTCAGCCAAACCCTCATAGAATTAAAGAGAAACATAGAGAATTCAGCAATAACAATAGGGCAGTTAAATACATCAGTCTTAAAAATGATAGTAGGGGGAAAAGACTCAAGAAAGAAATAGAAAACTGGAAAACACAATGTGCTCAAATCCCTAGACATATACAGAGATCTCCCCCACCAACAATAAAACACTATTCATTTTTTTCAGCTCACATGGTACATGCTCTAAAATAGACCACGTGTTAGGCCACAAAGCAAACATTAATGAATTAAAAAACATTGAGATCATAGAATACATTTTCTCAGAAAAAGATACTATAAAACTAGCGTTATATGCACCGTGCAAAATGTACCAACCCCTGCGACACCATACATAAACCCCTGCAACATAAACAGAACTCCAATCAGCAGTCACTACAAAAGAAAACATGGGAAACAAACTTTTTGCTTTATTCTTCCTTTAGTCATTATGTGTGTCCATTCTTGGTCCTCATAATGCTCTTTCATCTTAAGTTCTATTTTATCAGATATTGATATCGCCATTCTTACTTTTTTTATGGTTGGCAATGTGTGAAGAGGATCTGAACCTAGACACATACTGTATATATATGTAAGTATAATTCAACCCAAATATCAGTCAGGTCACCTAATTTTTGAAAAAAATGCTGGAAAACTCAGCTTATCTACAGTATATAGAAGAAGCAGAATTTGAACCAAAACAGGAAGAAATCTTCAGAATGCTTCTTAGAGTCATACAGGATATGAATCAATACAGTATATGGATGGAAAAATAGACAGCATAGAGTCAACATACAGAAGACAAATGAAAGAGTTGAAAGATGATGCAGAAGGAGGGGGAAATGTAAAAGACAAGATCAGACTGGAAGAATCAGGGAATTGTATCAGTGACCTCAAAGATAGCCAAGCAGAATGCAACGAATGTGAAAAACTTCAAACAAGATAACTAAAGAAACTAAAGAAAACCTGGGGAAAATGAGGGTATTTTAAAGGAAAACAAAATCTGAATATTTGGGATAGCAGAGCAAGATATAACCAAGAAACCAACAGCCAAAATAGTGAGAGAGTTAGTGGAAGAAAATCTCCCCAACTTAATAAAAGAGGGTCAGATAATCACCCAGGAAGCAGAGAAGAAACCAATTAGACTAAACCACAAGAAGAATGCACCAAGATATACAGTAGTAAAAGTATCCAACTTTTAGGAAAAGGAGACTATGCTAAGCGCAGCTAGAGAAAAGTATGGACTCATTTATAAGAGTGATCAGATAAGAATATGCTCAGACTTATCAGCAGAAACCATGAAAAACAGGAGAGAAGACAGCAGCGTATTCCAAAAGTTTAAGGAAAATACCTGTAACCTGAGAATACTCTTCTATGCCGCCAAACTCTCATCAAAATAGATGGAGAGTTAAGAGTTTTCCATGATCAGGTAAAAGCTCAGAGAATACATTAAAAATCCAAGCACTTCAAAAAATACTTTCCAACTCACTTTGGATAGAAGATGTGATGGTTAGTTTTATTATGCCAAGCTAACGTGGGATTAATCAAAATGCAGAGAGATAAATGGTTCACAGAGACTCACCTTCCTATTTCTCTTTTCTCTTGCTTTCTGATGGTCAGACCAGTATGAGGCTGTCTTAGTTATGTCTCTTCCTTAACTGACAAGGCTCATTTCCTATGAGACATCACTATGGAGAAGCCATAGGGACCTACCCTGAAGCATTCCTGAGTGCTGGAGAAGCCACTTGGAGACCCCTGCCAGCACTGCAATGCTTACACCACCCCTAGATTAAAAAAATTCTACCCACTGGCCTGTGCTCCTCCTGCAGTCAGCATCTTTGAGTGTATTTTGTGAGTTTGAGAAGGACTCTGTAGATTGCTGTCAGACATATGGACTAAGTCGGACTTGAAGGCATGGACTAGATTGGGTTGGGATGCTTTCTAAATGTACACTTGCCCTTTAATTAAAACTCTGTTTTATACATGTGTGAGTTTCTGTGGCTTTGTTTCCCTGGTTTGCACAGAGTAACACAGAAGTCCAACATCCACAGACCACAAACATGAAACTGCAGCAGAGTGTAACATTGTACAGAAGTCAACTCACTCTTAAGTAATGTCCAAGACTTTTTTGACCTAATGATGAAGAGACATCAAGAACATGCACAACACACAGGTGAGAAGTAGGAAAATATCTATATAAAGAGAAATGAGATGACAGCAAAGAATTGGCAGATACATGTGATTACTCTGAACTTCAATGTTCTGTATTCACCCATTAAAAAACAAAGATTAGCAAGCTGTATTAGGTAATAAAACCTATCAATCTGTTGTCTGAAAGATACACATCTCAAGCTCACAGACAAAAACAGGTTGAAGATCAAAAGATGGTGAAAAGTACATCAACAAAAGGCAATCTGAACAAAGCAGGAGTTGAGATTACATTCTTTGCTAAAATCAATCTCGGAGAATAGGACATAGCAAGAGATCAGTATGGGCACTATATGTTACTTATGTGATCATAGACCAAGGACCAGTGAGTAAATTAAACATACATGTACCCAAAAAGAGACCCACAGAATTTTTCAATCAAATCCTTTAATAGATTAAAAAAATTAATTACAGTCTCCATGATCATAGTAGAAAACTTCACTATACCACCCTAATACAAAGACAGATATCTTAGTGGGAAAGAAACTCAACAAGGAGACTACAGAAGCAAACTCTACAATAGGTAACTCGACCTGATAGTTACTTTCAGAGTTCTCCACCAAGCTGCAAAAACATATACAATTTTTTCAAGTACACATGGCAAGTATTAGAAAATAGACCACATGTTTGGGGCAAAAATCAAGCTTCAGTAAACTGAAACAAATACAGGTCACTCAGACTTCCTTCTCTGATCATACAATACAGCTAGAAATTAAGGAAAGTGTGAAAATAATCAACAGCAAAAGAAGGACAAATATATAGAAGTTAAATAATTTACTTCTTCCAAAGGACTTGGCATAGAGCCAAATTAGAGAAATAAAATTAGGAAGTTTCTAGAAATTAATGAGAAAACAAAAACCCAAACCTATGGGATACAGAAAAGGTGGTTATCAGAAGATACTGGATAGCAATAAATGTACATATGAAGAATAAAGATAGGCTATGGTTGACACCCTATCACAAAACCTGCAGCAATAGAAACAGCCATCAATAATCCTTCAGAGAACAAAAGAAAAGAAAATTTTAAAACCAGGGTGAAGATAATGAGTGGGAAAAAAAAAACAAAACCAATGGAAAAATTTTTAATAAAAAGTTGGTTCTTCAATAAAATTAACATAATCAACAAATTCGAGGAAAACTAACAAGATAGGAAGCGTAGATGTCAATATACAGGGTGAGGGATGAAACAGGAAATTATGATGAAAACTAATGAAATTAAAAGAATAATTACACAATGTTATAGAGACTACTTCAATGAATACAAAAACTAGGAAGACATATACAAATACCTAAAAAACAAACCCTCCCCAGATTACCTCATATAGACATCAAGAACTTTAACAGACCCAAAGCAAAAGAAGAAATAGATAAGGTTTTCAATGTACTACTAAACAAAATAAGCCCCCTCCCAGATGGCTTCACAGAATTCTACCAACATTCAGGGAAAGCTGACACCAATTCTACACACGCTCTTCTAGAGCATAGAAAAGGATGGTAACACTACCAGATACATTATATGGAGCTAGTATACCACTGATACCAGATCCAGGCATAGGTCTCACAAGAATAGAGAACTATGGATCAATATCTCTAATGATCATTGATGCAAAAATTTTAATACAAATCTTGGCCAATAGAAGATTCTATTGGCCAAGATTTGAATGAAGACTTATATTTCTATGGGTGTGTGTGTGTGTTGTGTGTGTGTGTGTATATATATACATATATATATACATAAATCCATCATGACCAAGTGTGATTAACACCAGGGATGCAGGGATGGTTCAACATCTAAAACGCCATCAATATTCTCCACCACACTGACAAGAAAAAGAACAAGAAATTGATAATATCAATAGATGCAGGAAAACCATGTGACAGCATTCAACACCCATTTCTAACTATGACACTCAAGAAGACAGGATACTAAAGAAATTACCTAAATATAATAAAAGCTATATGTAAAAAACTAACAGCCAGTGTAGCAATCAATGGAGAAAAGACAAAAACTTTCAAACTGAAAAAGGGGACTCGAATGTCCCGATTTCCCATTTTTTTCAACATCATTTTGGAGATCCCCGCTAATAATACAAGGTAATGGAAGGACAGCAAATGTATAAGTCTGGGTAAAGAAGAAGTGAAATTATCATTTTCTCCAGATTATATGATTTTATATTTTGAGAACCACAAGGCTCCACAATAGGATTGCTAAAAGTGAAAGAGGAATATGATATAGTGGCAGGAAACAAGATCAACAAGAAAAAATCAATTACTGATGGGATTACAGAAAAGAGATCAAGAAGGTAGTACCCTTCCCAACAACCAAACATAAAGTGAAATATCTAGGGCAACAATTTTCAACCTGTAGGTCATGACCCCTTTGGAGGTCAAAACAAAAAGTAGGCAACAAAAATCATTTTATGGTTGTGGAGTCACCACAACATGCAGAACTGTCTTAAAAGGTCAAGACATGAGGAAGGTTGAGAAGCACCGATCTAGGGATGTACCTAACCTCAAGTATCAAGTGATCTGAAGGAGTAAAACTACATGACATTGTTACAAGAATCCAAAAGGAACTTCCACAAATGGAAAAATATCCCCTGCTCATTTGTTGCAAGACTCAGTATTGTAAAGATGTCAATCCTGCCTAATGCACTTTATAAGTTCAGCACAAGCTTGATACAAATTCAAGCATCATTTAAAAGAAAAGGAAAAGCTAATAGCTTTATATGGAAAAGGAAGAAGACAAGAATTGACAAATAATTCCTCAAGAAGAAGGATAAAGTAGAGGGGCTTGCATTAAAGGACATTGAAATCTATTATACAGCCACGTTTGTCAAAACAGCATGGTACTGACATAATGGTAGCTGTTCAGATCAATGGATAAGAACAGAAAATCCAACTGATTATTGATAAGGTCTCAAAATATATCAAATGGAAAGCAGATTCCCCTTTTGACAAATGGTGCTGGGAAACTGGATATTGGCCTGCAGAAGAATGAAACAAGATACTTACCTCACTCCATACACAAGAACAAGTATAAGTTGGATAATAAAACTTGCATTAAAACCTAAACTATCAGGATAACTGATGAGAAAATAGGGACAAAGTTAAGAATTCTAGCTCAAGGAATACATGGGATATCTAAAATGAGGAAGGATACACACCCAGAAGAAGATTAAATAAAGGAGTGTTAACTACTAAAGATAAAACACTTGTGTACATTGAAAGGCTTCATCAAGAGGGTAAAAGAGAGTCCACAGACTGGGGGAAAAATATTTTGTAATGAGATAGAAGGTAAAGGGCTTATTACTAAAATCTACAGAATCCTCTAAGTCACAAGAAGAATATGATTAGCCCACTGAGAAGGTGGGAAAAACTTTGAACAGATAATTCACAAAAGAGGGAAACCCAAATGGCCACATATGAGAAAATGTTCCTGATCATTAATCATCTGGGAAATACAAATAAAAATAACTGTGAAATACCACCTAACACCCACTAGTATAGACAATTAAAAAAAAAACAACAACAGATGTCAGAGGGGGTATGGTGAGATAGGAACATGCATTCACTGCTGTTGGTCTTATAGATATGTACTACCATTGTACAAAGCAATTTTGCATTACCTAAAAGACATGGAAATTGAGTTGCCATACAACCCAGCAAATTCCACTCCTAGGCATATATCCTGAGAAAATATCAAACAAATCAGGACCAGATATCTGCTCTCCATTATTTATCACTGCTTAGTTCACAATTGCAAATAATTGGAAACAGCCTAAATTTCCATCAATTAATGAATAAAAAAAACTCATATATGAACTGTGGTAGTTACATAATCTACTGTCAATTTGAGAGGATTATGAGTGAATGGGATAAAGTCTGTCCTGTCAATCAAGATATTACTTCTGAGGTCTCTATCGGGATATGGTCTTCTCCTGAGAATTCTGGGACATTCTGTATTTCCTTCTTGGAGGTGGGAGACACCTCTCTCTCTCTCCTCTCTCCCTGGAAGACACTCTACTGACAAGGTACATGGAATTATGTTAGTGACCTTAGGTGGAGAATCCACAGAGTCCCCTGCCAGTGCTAAGCTGTTTACACTGCCTATGGATCCAAAGACTTTTTACTCACTGGCCTGTCATCATCTTGTATTCACCATAATTACATGTGTTTCTTGAGTCTAACAGTAGATTATGTTGGACATAGGTGCAAATATCAGATTTATGGGCTTGAACTGGAGTGGGTTGGGATACTTTCTGAATGTACACTTAACCTTTATATAAAACTCTCTCATACACATATGAATTTCTATGGATTTGTTTCCTTAGTCCACCCAGACCAAGGTAGGTACACACAATGGAATACTACACATCCCTAAAAAATAGTGATAGAAAGATGAAACACCTCATCTCATGGAAAGAATTGAAGGATATCATGCTGAGTGAAGTTAGCCAAACACAAAGGGTCAAGTAAAAATTAAGTCTAATGAGGTAAGTTCAAACAACAGAACAAACATAAGGGAAAATTCACACAACACTCAACCTGAGGGCCAGATATTGTGGTATGAGCCAAACCAAACTTGATGATTCACATATTATCAAAAATAGATGCAGATAGCACTTCTGCTAAAAAGCATATTTCCCCCCCTCTCATGTTGATTTGAGGTTCACAGAGGAATGGAGGAAGGAAAACAACAGAAATGGGGGGTCTAGGCACTAACCCACCCAAGGCAAGGATATTATTTATATGTCCACAGGAAAGGGAGAGGGACAAAAGACCCTATTCTCATGTGTCAAACCTTGAGGATGATGCTCCTGCTCGAAGCAGATTATGCCTAGATATGAGTGCAGAGTTGGCCTCAGCTTGAGAGGTGTGTCCTTTTCCTCAATGACAAGGTTGGCAGAGGACAACCCAGAAGATATAGTTCGGGAAGCGCAGCCAGTCAGACCTGCACATATTGGGGGGGGGGGGCTGGGAATCAAGAGAGGAGCACAACAGACCAGTGATGAGAGCAACGCCACCAAAGTCACTGAAGAATCTCAATTGTAGACTTTTGACACAAGGAGCTGCACTTGGTACCCCATCTGCGCTTCTTGGGCATTAGTCACAAAGAAGCCACACTAAATGTCTAAAGCCATCCCAGGGAGTGGAGGTGGGGGCACTAGACCACTCAATCTATAACTGCAGGAGTATCAAGAAGAACTTTTAGGATGGTTGCCCTGGTAAACAAATGTTGAAGACTAAAATGATAAGGGATGTTAGGTAAGTGGGGCCTGAGATACTTAGTCCTGAAAGAAATGAGGACTGGGCTGATGTTTTATAATTTGTACTTCTCTCTATTTAACAGAAAGATTAAATAGGCCATTTGCTCTATGTCTGGATCCCTTTTAGACCAGATTTTAAGTGGGGCACCATTGACTAGGGGGTGGGGGTAGGGGTGGCGGTGGTATTGATTAAAAATTTGGTCTTTGTGGAGCAACAAAAATGTTCATAGAATGCAAAAATAGTATTGTAATATATTTACTTTAATTTTAAAATGCCGCAGGATGTTGTTAAATTGTTACGAAGTGGGACATCTGGTCACCTTATTGACTATGTTCTTTTTGTTGTTGATGGTAGTGTTTATATAAGATAGAAGAAAGAAAATGTCTTGAACTGATTGTGGTAGCAATTGTATAATATTGCTTGATATGTCTGAACTATGGGATGTGATGACAACTGTAAAAGCTCCCAATAAAAGCATTAAACTAAAAAAATACTAGAAAACAATAACAGAAATAACAAGAACATAGAGTCAAATACACAGAGGCTGACAACACAGTATATTAAAATAACTGCATAGCAATTAAGTTAAATTCTTTGAGACAAACGAGAACAATCACACAATAGCTTCTGAGAAACAATGAAAGCAGCTATAAGAGGACAATTTATAGCAACATATGAACACATTAAAAAAAGAAGAGAAATCTAAAATTAACAACTTAACACAACACCCCCAACAACTAGAACAAGAAAAATGATATAAAATCCTCAATAACATGAAAAAAGATTTTTAAAAGATTATAGAAGAAATAAGTTAATTGGAAACCAGACAAGTTGGTTCTTTGCAAAAATGAACAAAACTGACAAATTGCTAGCAGGAAAAAGGTGACATCACAAGAGAACAATATGAAATAAAAATAATATTAGCAAACTACTATGAAAGACTGGACACCCACAAGAATGATAGCCTAGAAGAAATAAATAAATACCTGTGAAAACACAATTTATTCAAATTAATGGATATAAATATAGAAAAGGTTAACAGGCCTAACCCAAAAGAAGAAGTAGAAATAGAAAAGATCATCATGAGTCTCTGAACCAAAGAAAGCCTAAGACTAGATAGCCTAACAGAGAATTCTACCAAGTGTTCAGTGAAGAACTGTCACCAATTCTAAACAGGCAATTCCAGAATACAGAAAAGCACAGAAAACTACTTCTATGAAATGAGCATACCCTTGATACTAAAACTGGGCAAAGACCTGACGGGGAAAGTACACAAACCAATACCCCTCGTGAATATAGACAGAAAAATTCTCAACAAATTTCTCAACAATAGAATACAAAAATATATCAAAAATAATTTACCATGATCCAAGGAGATTCATAGTAAAAATGGAAAGATTGTCCAGCATTAGAAAAACAATCAACATCATTCATCCCTTGAATAAGACAAAAACTAAGGTCCAAATGATTATATCAGTAGATGCAAAAGGACATTTGACAAATTTCCAACAGTTGTTTCTAATAAACCACTCAACAAAAATGAGAATAAAAGGGAAATCCCTCAACCCAATAAAAACCATATATAAAAAAACAACATCCCACCTCATACACAATTGAGAGGACCTGAAAACATTTTCCCTGTGAACAAAAACAGGCATGGATGACCCTTTTCACAACTCTTATTTAAAGCTGTGCAAGAGGTCTTAACAACAACTTCTATACAACAAAAAGAAATAAAGGAAATACTGGGCAAAGAAGTCACACCCTCCCTGTTTGCAGAATATTTAATTTTACATATAGAAACCACAATGACTCTGCCAAAAACAGTATGTTTACATCAATTGAGGGACTTGATAAAGTCAACAGCATACTAGAATAAGCACAAATCAATTGGATTCCTGTATACAAATGAAACCTGACTGCCGCTAAGTTGATTATAACTCATTGGTGCCCTATAGGGTAGGATAGAACTGCCTCCTTTGGGTTCCTGAGACTGTAACTCTTGACAGGACTTCGCATATTTCTCCTGAGAAGTGTCTGGTAGTTGCCAACTACTGATCTTGCAGTTAGCAGTTCAATGAGTAACTGTTTTGCCACCAAGGTTCCCGGTACAGAGAGATGTGAAAATAGTTTTCTTAAACAGTACCACTTACAATAGTCGGATAGAAGACAGACTTTTTAGGAATGAAACAAAAGAAAGCTACAGAATACTATTATTACAATAAACCTAAAAAGATCTGCTGTGTTTATGACTAGGAAGAACAATGTTAATATTGTAAAAATGTAAATACTATATTAAGTACTCTATAAAAACAACATTATTCCAATCAAATCCCAATTTTATTCTCTGAAGATTTGGCGAAAGTAGTCAGCAACTTCATATGGAGAGAGAAAAGACCTGGGGTAAGCAAATAACTTCTCAGGAAAGAGAATAATTGAACAGGAGAAAGATAACCTCTTAAATAAATGTGACTGGCAAGATCAGACTCTCCATCTGCAGAAGAATGAAATAGAAGCCAGAAATCACTTCATGCGCATGAACTTAACAGGGATCGGAGCCTAAATGTAAACCCTAGACCTATAAGGATTATCAATTAGACCACTGGCACCAACTTAAGGTCATACACACACTTCCAAACATAAAAAGGAAAAGCACACAGTAGAAGACAAAATAGATAACTAGGACCTACCATATATAAGATGTTCATGTGCATCAAAAACTCCATCAAAAGAATGAGAAAAAGAGACCATGGACTTGGGAAATAAGTAAACAATTATACAATAGGCCAGGGAGTAATTAGCAAAATATATAGAATTCTACAGCACTTCAGTAAAAAAAAATTCAATTAAAAATGGACAAGAGAAATGATCAGTTTACCAAAATAGACATCCAAGTGACTAATAAACATGTAAATATGGCTAGTGGTTCTGATCACTAGCCATTCAGGAGCTGCTAATAAAAAGGACAATGAAATATCTTATATCCAAAACAGCAACTCAATTAGAAAAACAAATATCAAACAAGAAATGCTGGTGAGCATGCAAAGAGATTGGAATTCTTAGACATTGTTGGTGGACTTTAAACATGTGCAACCGTTGTAAAAAACAACATCGTGCTACCTAAATCAGCGAGAAATAGAAATCTCATAAGACCCAGCAGTATCTCTACTGGACATATACTCCAAAAAAGTAAAAGGCACAACATAAATAAATACATGGTTTCCCATGCTCACAGCAGCATAGTTCACAAAAGCAATAAACTAGAAAAATCTCATCCGTAGAATTGAAAGACACCTGGTACATATATAGAGTGGAGCACTATAAACCTCTTCACCTTCTCAAAAAATAAATAACAACAAATGAAGAAAACTCAAAACACCCCAAGATATGCACAGAGGTGGAAATGACTATGCTTAGCAGGGTTAGTCAATCACAGAAAGACAAATATTGTATGAAAACCCAACTATACATATAAACATCAAGACAAAAGCAGGCATCTCTCCTCAGGTGGTGTAGACTTCAAATCCTTCTTCTAAGAAATGATGTGCTATACCTGTCCAATGCTCACGATTCCTGTATCACCCTCTTATTTCTACACTTTAATAGCAACTTCACAGAACGTCTTACTTCAGCTAGGGTGTCAGTTTCTCATGTTGAGAGTCAGAGAAAAGCATGCCTTTCCTGCCAGATAACATTGCCTCCAGGATCACCTGAACCCAACAGACAAGATTGCTCAGTGAACCTTTATGGAAACTCAAGTCCAGAGACAAAATTCTATCTCAGAGAAGGTAGTTTTACTTCTGTTGGTGGGGAAAGCAGGAAACATGAAAACTTATTAACCATATCTCAAGAGGATACCCCAGGATGATGTTTCCAATTGGGCACTTTAGATCTTCTTTCTATCCAACACTTGGTGACTCAGGCCTAAGGCTATGGACACCTAGGGCTGCAGACTAATCTTTCGCAGTGCACAGCATTCATTCTAGGCCACACCAGGAGCATCAGATTTGGAAAACTCACTAAGAAGACTGGTGTTTACCTGAAACGCACTGGGATATTTAAGGGTTATTATGCCAACCTGGCCGATAAACACATGTGGGATTAATTGAAGGGCAGAAAGATAAATGGCTCCATGATCCTTGTCTTTCTAGTTCTCAGGTCTCTTGTCTTTTAATGGGCAAAACAATGTGCAGATGCTTTAACCAGTTCCCTGTCCATCTGGCAAGGCTTATTTCCTGTGAGACATCCCTGAGGAAAAGCCACATGACCTATCCCAATGCAGTCCTGGGTACTGGAGTAGCTGTGTGAAGACCCTTGCCCACACTGAGATGCTTATATGTTCACTGATTTTGCTTTCCTCCGGCAGTCCGCATCATGGCGTGTGTTTTCTGAGATTGAGGAGGACTTTGTAGATCGGTGTCGGATATATGGGCCAACGTTGGACTTATGGGCTTGCTTCGACAGCATTGGGTTGGGAAGATTTCTTAATGTACATGTACCCTTTCTATAAAGCTCTCTCATATACATATGATTGTATGTGGATTTGTTTCTCTACTCTACCTAGACTAACACATACACACACACACACACTGATAGCATATTAAAGTAACTGAAATGCTCTCTTGAATATAAGGCCGGAACAACCTCGTGTGGGTAAACATAGATTATTACTATCCTAAGCTTATGGATTTGAAAGAAATCTATTTCATATTTACTGCTTTGAAGCTATCCTCTAGATGGCAACTCAGGCATATATTTACTATTTTAATACTCTTGTGTTTTATGACATCTCTTATTCCAGCAGACATAGTTCTACCTTTGTGAATGAGCACTGCTGAAAGCTTTTTCCTATCTCCAAACTTCATCTTTTGCATAAATCATGTCCAGACACAAATTTATTTATCTGTACACATCAATAATCCATGTATTTTATTCTCAAAAACTTTCATAAAAGTATTTGAAATTCTATACCATTGGCTAAATTAATGATAATATCAATAGAATTTCTGTATTCCCCATGACGATTTATAATATCAACAATAAAATGGTAATGATGGCTCCAAAGTGGACCAAAAAGGTACATAAATCTTAGGTACATGAATGAATCTTGGGCTAACCCTCACCTGTTAGTCAAAATCTAGGAACAATTGGTCCTGATGATATGGCCCTACTTGATACCTTTATATATGGGTACTCTAGTAAGTGTACTCAAGAAATCAGATGGTGTCTGGTTATCAGAAAGAAAAGTGGTTTATGCTGTGTTTTTTTTCATTAAGTTCACTTCATATTTAAAAGAAGAGGACTACTCAAGAATATAATGCCAAGGAACAGAGATATTGAGAGCAATTTTAGAGACTTGCCACCAAAACATGCACAAATAGAGAAACTATAGTTTATAAAGTCAAAGAACTAGAAAACAGATGTATAGGAATAAAATCCACATCCTTACTATTGCTATTCCTATTCTATGCTTGACATAATTGATATATCTTTGCCATCATTATTAGAAAAATAAAGAGTAATGAGAAGTACAAATATATAAATATATAGGAAGATATAAATTACAAAGATATAATTACAAAGATATAAATTACAAATATATAGGAAGATATAAATTACAAAGATAATATCTACATTAAAAAATCAAGATGAAAAAGCGTCAAGATATAGTAAAAGTTATTAAAGCCACAAACTAAAAGGTCAACCTAAAAAGTTAAAATGCTTATACAAGGCAATAATAATACAATGAAATCTTAGGTGAAATGTAAAATATTATACACGGTAGCATTATAAGTCATACAATATCCAGAAATTGATTATAGCATGAGTAAAAATTCACTCTGTAGAACAAATATAAATATAAAGTATAAAATATCTATCTGGATACATGAAAAAGACAGACATTCATAGCCTCAGATAGAAAGACTCCATGTTATGAAATATTCGACTACATTTTCATATTCCTTTTTACTAACTTAAGATATTGCTCTGCTTTCTGCTCTGACAGCATGAGAACCTGGCTGGAAATATTGACTGTTTTAAAAAGGAGCCCCCAAACAAGAAAATATTATTTAAACTTTCTGAAGATGGCCTTAATGACAAATGTTAAATGAAAAAATATTGACTCCAGATTATGAAAATGCAGTAAGAATGGAGTATGTGAAAAGTGAAACAGACTGTACCTTCCCCTCTAGCTCAGTAAGGCAGAAACGTTCTCCAGAGGGTCCCACGTATGAACACAAGGCACCCTCTGTGCCCACCTTCTACTTGGAGGAATTTCTTCTGGGCCCAGCTGCTTATTGATAAAAATAACTAAATCCTGTCAGTACAATCTGGAGGTGTACATTCAGTTTATAAAGTACCCCAGCACTCAGGAAATGAAGGCTCTATCAGAGACTCACTTTTATTTGATATAATTTAATACTTTTCTATATAGGGAAATGCAACACAATAATTGAAATACAGTGCTAGTTATACACATTTCAGAGAAATTCCCACACAAACAAATAAGAATAGTTGTTGTAGCACTGTTTTGTTTCTGGGACGATAGAGGCTTCCTGAGTGCATATCATAGAAAGAATGTAGTAGGCCAGGTGCCCTTAAACTTTTTAAATAGGAGCCAGTTCACCATCCCTCAGACCATTGGAGAACCAGACCACACTTCAATAAAAAGAAAACCTATGAACAAATTCTCTGCAGGCCCGAGATGTCCGCTGCAAAGCAGGACAGGCAGTGGCGGCAAAACACCCAGTGAGCCAGATAAATGTCCTTGGTGGGCTGCATGTGACTCGTGGGCCATAGTTTGATGACCCTTGGAGCAATATAATTCACTATAATTGAATCAAAATATGTACTTGAAACAAAAAAATGTGAGAAAATAGAACCCACAAGTAGATATAAATCAGAGTGTCACATAGGTACATTAAAATGTTATGCACTGCAAATAAAAGGCACATATTTTGGAAGAACATTTTCAAATAAAAAATAGAAGCTGACTATGTTAAGACAGTTTGCCAAGCTATTAAATTAAAAAAATATTTTTGGTTTATATATACTGAACTATTTATTGGTAAAATGGTATGGCATGTGGAAGTTTATTTTAAATGCTCCAAAAATGTAAATTATACATGAAAGAATTTGCAAAACCTTGCTACATATATTAGTTATCTGTTGTGTTGCTCTGTGCTGTTAAGTTGACTCCAATTCATCTTTACAGGCTAGGATAGAATTGTCCCCTAAGAGTTCCAAGACTGTCAATCTTTACGAAACAAACTGCCACATCCTTTTCCTGTGAAGTATCTGGTGGCAAGACCAGGTTAATGAACGTGAGAGCCTTATGCCCTGAAAATGTGGGACTTCTCTCTGGCTTCACATATTTGGTTTTTAATATGTCTTATGTCCATACATGTGTACAAGTATGCATTGCTTATCCATGATATAACATTCTGTAAACAATTTCACTTTCTAAAAGAAAATCAGCCTGAAGAGAAATAGAACTAAAATACATTTATATAATTTTTAAAATCTAAATACCTATTTGTTTGATTTCTTTACATGGGGATATGCAAATGTTTTGATAAAATATAAATGTAATGTTCTGACAACCATCCTTTCATTCTTTCTTAGAAGACAAAATTAGAAGCACAATAATGTGGCAAGGCAGAAAGATATTTGGTATGATAAATATTGAATCTTTGCTTCCTCTTAATGTGCCAGTACATCATTTATTAACATATAGAGAGTAATATCAAGCACATAGCAACTAAAAATGAAGCCCACTTGATGCATAAATTAAAACTTCTCATGCTAGATCAAACCTTAATATGTGCAGTATTGGTTAGATGATTGCTGTTTTACTGCTATACTAAATTGGTGCTCACATTAGTATCATATCAAATGTATACTAGATTGCATCTTGCAGCCCTGATGGCTTAGTGATTATGCGGTGGGCTGGCTGTGATCTGCCTGTTGCCATTCTGGGAGAAAAAGACAGGGCTTTCTATTTCCATAAATAGTTCAAGTCTCAAAAATTCACGGGGACAGCTTCACCCTGTCCTATAAGATGGCTAAGAGTTGGCATTGACTCAAGGATTATGAGTTGGGCATTTGCGTTAGATTGTGTTTATATGTATGGCAAACAGATTTTAATGTTAAAGCTTCAATATTGTTGCTTACAAAACTTAGGAAATAACCATATACATAAATGCTGTGCAGATAAAAAAATTAGCTTCATCTAATCCATTGCAACAGCCAATTTATTCAAGTTTATGTGTGTCTGCACATCATCTGGAATTGGAGCTTACCACTCAACTTGACTGATTACCAAGATGTGTGTGAGAATATTCCCTTGTGTTTGTATCATGGCAGTGAGCATTGCTGGCCCTCTCACCTGGAGTTACTGGAGCAGCAGATGGGAGCATACAAGACAGATCTCAAAATGAATCAAGATATATTATACATTCATATAATCCATCCTTTACAAGAACCTGCTTATTTGGGATCCAATTTCATTATTGGATGGATTCATCCCACAATTATACAAAGAGAGACCAAAAAGATAGCTATAAATGAAGGTGTTGAACTATAGAGGGCCTCATAGCCTAAGCAGTTAGTATCTATTACATGTCAAAAAATGATAGTCGACTAGCTCTTATAGATGGAACTCTCATGGTACAGGGTGTAAGCACTCAGCTGTTAACCCACCAGTCTTTCCATGAGTGACAGGGATGGCCTAGGGTGGGATGCTTGCTTAATGTATAATTACCCTTTATATAAAGTTCTCTCCTTTTTTTTTTAGGGTGCATCATTCCCCTCTGGTGGTTGTGGGCGCAACCCAGCGCTGCTCCTGAGAACTGCCACTGGATTAAACCGCCAAGTCCGCAGCCGCAGTCCCACAGTCAAACACTTACACCACCGGGGCTCAGCCCCTAAAGTTCTCTCTTACACACATATGAGTATCTATGGATTTGATTTCTCTAGTGTATCGGGACCAACACACTCAGTTTTTTAAATTTTTGGTAAATCTTACAAAACTTTGGCCAAGTCAACAATTTTTACATGTATAAATCAGTGATACTGGAAAGAATAACAGTAATAATTTCATATGGAACTTTTAAAATGTCTTTAAAACTTTAAAAACTATTATCACACCTTAGAAACAAGAGATCAACTAAGAATGCCTGTCTTTGTGTAATTGCTTTCTTTAGATTGTATCCAAAACACTAGTGTGAGATTTGGAACCAAGTGCTACATGCAAAAGTTAATCTGTAATAGTTGACATAGGACTTGTTCTACTAGAATTTCAGCTATTTTATTGAGAATTTAAAACTTTATCTGACAAACCATTTTTGTGAGTACCATGGTTTTGAGAAAATGCGGAACAGAGTTTGGGCAGTTACTATGGACTAGAGGAACGAAAAACATAATAGTTTAGGATGAACCCATTTTTGACACTCCTTGAAATCACTTACACAAAGGTTGATAGTCATAGGCTCAACCTTTAATTTTAGATTTTAGCTGAACTTCACAACTGGTTATACTGGGTAGTACTTACTGGGTGGTTTCTATTTAAAGACACGAACATGTTACTATTACCTGCTTCCATCACTTTGGATTAATTTGTGAAGAACATAATTGATTTTTATCACTACCCCTCATAGAACATGTTCTTTTTGCTATTTCCCACAGGTGCTGAAATTAAACATTGCAGCTAGAATTTTCCAAATGGGCATACAGAAATTAGTTTTGTTAAAGTACAGAGGATCAGATATGTGTGCACACAAATATGGCTAAATTCCTGCAAATAATAGGGAAATTCAAATATTTTAAAATCAAGACAATTACTTCACCTTTGAATCAAGAATGAAAATTCTTGACATGACACTGAAAATACACTTTTAAAATGAGTGCCATTATCCAACATTTTCTTAAATGCTAGCTCAATTATAGTATATCATTATTATTATTTTCTATATTGTTCTCCCTACCCCTGAATACCCTTGTTCTACCATTCAGAATACCCTTGTTCTAAACAGATTCATTTATTTCATGATAAATCTGATGCTTCAAATTGTCAGTTGGAGGAGACCATCTGTGCATAAATGTTGGAATTCTTCATTGTAGGCTAATATATTTGTCATATTAATAAATATTCCAGCCAATAAAGCCATGGAAAGCAAATCAGATAGTGTTATGTGTCATTAGCAAACTGTTACTTGAAAGTGAAACAAAAGCACCTGTTATCCAATTCTCAAGAACTGTGAGCTCCTCTAAAAATATTCATGATTCTATTTTGTATTGAAGCTACATACACACGCTGCTATTTTGCCAAAAAACAAGCCTGCAGAAAGATACTTTGGCTATCTAAAAATGCCACTATCTTATGCTAATGATTTATCACCACAGTAAGTAATAATTAACTATTCAAAAACATATCACTGCTTGGTAAGACACCCAGTATAATAAGGTCAATATAACTTAGAAGCTAGTGAAATGCACAGATTTCTTTGGATCTCCATTTTATAACTGAATAATACTGATTTTTAACATTTGCTTTTATATATTTTTGACAAAATAGCATATACATGAATCAATCATTATATGACCAAATGGATCTACTTGTAGCTACAGATTTCTTTTTAAAATAATGTGTGGTAGTTACATAATGGTGTTAATTTGACACGTAAGAGTGATCATTGGTTACCTCCACATTGACAGGCTAGGCTCCACCGCTACACTTCTAATCCTCAAATTGACACCAAATTAGGTGACTGCCACACCCTTTTTGATTGATCTAACCCGACCAGAAACACAACAACCTCCTCACTTTCAAATTTATAGCCTTTATTATCCCCCAGTCCTTGTCATTACTGCTTCACCACTCACTTCCCCTCATCTCCTCCCCTCCGGTGCTGATGGCTCCCCACCACCAATAGCAAACTTCAGTCCCACGGGGTTGCTTGTCCTGCAAGAAAGAGAGAGAAGGACCATAGAAATAGTTCCAACTATTTCTAACAGATGTCCTGACCCACGGTAGATGACTATGTCTCTGCTAAGTATCGTGCAGAACCTGTTGCAACCGCTCAATCCAATCCATTTTCTTTTAGGGTTTCATACCCTGAAACCCACTTGTACCCTTTTAGTCCTCAGCTTTCATGCCTGAGAGTGGGCCCCTATTTTTCTTCCTGCAGTCAGGGGTGGGGCGGTCTTGTGCTCCCCACCTCCCACCCCATTACACCTTTCGACTTTCAGTGTGACCCCATTGTGAGTTACCCCGCCAGTTTGCTGCCCCCAGAGTAAAAAATCTACAGGGCCATCCTCCATAGCACTCTTATCTAGGGGAAGGACATACTTCTCGATTTGAGACCAGGCCTGTGAATGAATGTTCTGTGAATGAGCTGTTCTGCACAGGAACACCACACCCTTAAAGATTGGCACTCTGGAATGAGGTCTACACTTGCTCTCCCTTTCCAGTGGAGACATAAATAATGCCATCCACTTGGGTTGATTAGTGACTTGGCTCCACTTTACTGTATTTTTTTCTTTCCCCATCCCTCTGTGTGCCAATATATATAATGTTTTATTTTATTTATATTTATCTCTATCTCTATCTATATCATCACCTATATAGTTTTTTACTGTATGACATATATATCACTAGGGTTGTTTTGGCTCATACCAAAGTATCTTGTCCTTAGCCCAGGGATTGTGTGTTGTGTGCATTTTCCCTCAAGTCCATTCTTCTGTTTGTACTTACCTCCATGGGCTAAAATTGTACTTGATTTTTGTGCTTGACTAACTGTACTCACTATAATATCCTCCAACTCTTTCCATGAGAAAGAGGGTTTCATGAGAAGTGTTTCAACCTTTCATCATGATTTTTTGGGAATGCATTGTTCTCCATTGTGTGTATATACTAGAGTTCTTTCATCCATTCATCTACTGTTGGAAATTTAGCCTGTTTCCAGTTTTTTGCAACAGTGAACTGCACAGCAATGAACATTGAGGAAGAGATGGCTGGTCATGATCTATTTCTTAATTCTTCGGGGTGAGTGCCCAATAATGGAATTACTGGGTTGCAATTAGGTATTATATATCATTTATGTCTTCCAATTGCTTAGGGATCACCAAAAAGCTTTCCACAATGGTAGTATATATCTATGAGACCACCAGCAGTGACGGAGAGTCCCTATCTCACCACACTCTCTTCCACATTTGTTGTTTTCTGGGTTTTTTTTTAATTGGGTTATATTAGTGGGTGTTAGATGGCACCACATATTTTTTTAAAATTTGCATTTCCCTTATGACTCATGATAGGGAACATTTTATCACATGTTTATTGGCCATTTGGGTTTCCTTCTTGGTAAGTCTTCTATTGGGCTATTCAGATTTTTCTTGTAGGCTTAGATGATTCTGCAGATTTTAGTAATAAACCCTTAATCTGATATGCCATTATTAAATATTTGTTCCCAATTGGTGGGCTCTCATTACTTTTTGATGAAGTCTTTTGAGATACATACGTGTTTTAACTTTTTATGTCCCAAATGTCTTCTCAGAGTATATTGTCTCTTGTTTTTTTGTTTTGTTTTGTTTTGTTTTGTTTTGTTTTGTTTTGTTTTTGGCATCACTGCCCTCTGGTGGTCATGGGAGCTACTCAACCTTGCTGCTGATGGATTTGAACTGCCAAGCCAGTGGACCGCAGTCACGCACTCAACCACTATGCCACTAAGGCTCAGCCCAGAGTATATTGTCTCTTAATTTTGATATCTGATGTATTTCATGCACTATGATTCTTAGCATTTGTCCTCATTTTTCATTGATAATTCTGATAGTTTTGAATTTTGCCTTGAGGTCTGTGTTCCACCTTGATTTTTTTCTTGTGTACGGAGTGAAGTAAGGGTCATTCTTCTGCAGGCAGATATCCAGTTTGTCCAGCACCATTTGTTAAACAGGGCACTTCCAATTTGATATTATTTTGCACCCTTCTTACAGATCAGTTGCTTATATGCTACTTATTTTATATCTGGATTTTCTTTTCTTATCCATTGACCCAAGTACCTCTCATTTAACTAGTGCTATGCTCTTTTGACAGCTGTGGCTGTATAATAAGGTTTAATGTCTGGTTATGAAAGCCCATCCACTGCATTCTTCTCTTTGAGGAGTTTTCTATCAATTCTGGGCTTCTTTTATTTCAACATGAAGTTGGTAATAAGTTTTTCCATTTCTTTGAAAAAGGATGCTGATATTTGTATGGGGATTGCATTGAATTTATGTAGTGGCTTGGGTAGGATTGACATCTTTACAATAATGAACCTTCAAATCCATGAGCATGGGATATTCTTCCATTTGTAGTGGCCTTTTGGTTTCATGTATCAATGTTCTGTAGTTTTCCTCACACAGAGTTTTTGTTTCTTCAGTTAGGTATATCCCTAGAGATTTAACTTTATAGTTGGCTCTATGAAAAGTACTACTTTCTCAATGTCTTTTTCTGTAAACTCATCAGTTGTATATAGCAATCTACTTGCCTTGTTCTTTTTGATGTTATATTCTGACACTCTGCCATATACCTCTACGGCTTCCAGTGCTCCCATTGTGGAGCCTTTGAGGTTCTCAGTGTATAGAATCATGTCATCTGCAAATAATGTTCATTTTACTTTTTATTTCCTCATATGTATACCTTTTATTTCACTCCATTGACTTATATAATTAACTAGAACCTCCGGGAAAATGTTGAATAAGAGTGAGGACAAGGGACATTGTTGTCTGGTTCCTTTTTACAACGAAGATGTTTTTGTCTTTTCTCCACTGATTGTTTTCCCAGGTATTTATATATAACTTAAATAATATTGAGGTAATTACCTTCTAATTCTATTTCTTGAGAGTCTTAATTAGGAATGGGTGCCAAATGCTTTTTCTGCATCTATCGATAATGTCATGTGGTTTTTTCCTTTTTTTTATTTCAATGTGATATTAATGGATTTTTCAGGTGTTAAACAAGCACTGCATCCCTGGCATGAAACCTTTGGGTCATACTAGGTTATTTTTTTGAATACTTTTGGCCAATAATTTGTTAAGGCTTTTTGTGTCTATGTGCATTAGAGCTATCAGTCTGTAGTTCTCTATTCTTATTTGTCCCATTGTGGGATCACTGTTATACTAACATCGTAGAATATGTTTGGGAGTTTACTGTCTTTTTATGTTCTGGAAGAGCTTGCATAGAATTGATGTTAGCTCTTCCCTGAATGCTTTGTAGAATTCTCCTGTGAAACCATATAAGTCAAGACATTTTTTTAGTTAGTTTGTTCTTTGATAATCTTATCTATTCTTATGCTATGGGTCTGTTCAAGTTCTTGATGTCTATATGATATAATCTGGGGAGGGTTTGTTTTCCCAGGTATTTGTACATGTCTTCCAAGTTATTTTATTCATTGGAATACAGTCCATTGTAGTACTGTGTAATTAGTCTTTAAATTTCAGTAGGGTCCATTGTAATTTTGACTGTTTCATCCCTCATCCTGGATCTTAACATCTGCTCATTTCTATATTTTGTTAGGTTTTCTTTTAAACCTTTCAAAGGACAAGCTTTTAATTGTGTTGATTTTCTTCAGTGCTTCGTGTTTCCCCATTCATTTATCTCTGCCCTGATTTTTACAATTTATTTTCTTTTGCTATTAGAAGGATTATTCTGGTCCAATTGCTTAAGGTTTTATGTTAGCCTTTCTTCCTTCTTTACATGTATATTTATGGCTACCAAGCATCCTCTGATAGTTGCTTTTGCTGAATCCCATTGATTTTGGTAGGTTGCATTCTCTTTCTCATTCATCTTTAGAAACTTCCTAATTTCATCTCTATTTGGGCCAACACACATTTGTTTTTTGAAGAAGTATGGGATTCCTTCTCCAAGTTTTTGCCTTTGTTTTTCATTTTTGTTTTTCCAGCTTTATGGCATGATGGACAGAGAAGGAAGTCTGAATAACCACTTTATGTTTTAATTTACTGAAAATTAACTCATGACCCAGTATGTAATCTATTTTCAAATATGTACCATGCACATTTGAAAAGTATGTGAATTATTTTGCTGTTGGGTGGAGAGCTCTGAATATGTGTCTCAGATTAAGTTGCATAATTGTAGAACTTAATTTTTTAGATTCATTGTTGAGCTTCTTTCCTACTGATCTGCATTTCAAGGCGATCAGTATTTTTGAAACCTCCTACTATGATTGCTAATTATATGTCTTTTGAAAATTTTTATTTATGAATTTCACAAGTCTCTTGTTGGGGATGCATATTTCTTATGCTCACTGGTTCTTGTTCTATTAACCCCGTGGGCATTATATTGTATCCATGCTTACTTCTAGTTATGTCCTATACCTTGAAATTACTGTTGTAAGAAACTACAATTGCAACTCCTGTGTTTTTTTCCCAATTACTGTCAGTTTGGTATACCTTTCACAATCTTTGCTCCTGAGACTTATTTTTTCTTTAAGCTAGAGAAGTGTCTCTTCCACACAACATATTGATGGACTTTGTTTCTTAATCCAGTTTCCTAGTCTTTTGCATTTTAATGGATGAGTTCAGACCATTGACATTCAGAGTAATTACATCCATCTGTTTATTTTTTGCTACCATCTCATACCTTTTGGGGTAGTTGTTATCCTCCCTTCCTCCTTAGCTGTGTGTTGTGTATGGGAGAGAGGGGGAATTCATTCTTGACTTTTTTTCACCATTGGGCCAAGGATGTCTTGGCTACTGCTTTATCTTGCTGTTTCCTGGCCAGTCTTACACTTTCCAATGGTCTAATGTTTGTGATCTGATGGTATTGGTCTTCTGTTCAAAACAATTTGGGAAGAAATTTTGTAGTGCTTTTTTTTTGGAAAATGTATTCTCTAATTTTTTCTTAATATGGGAAAACTCTTACCTCTCTATCCAGGTGGAGAATTCTTGGGTTAGTGTTACTCTCCTTCAACTTTTGGAAAATACTACTCCATTCTTTCCTCTTCTTCATGCTTTCTATTAATTACTCTGGGCATAATCTTATCTGATTTTCCTTATATTACAGGTGACTGCATTTTTCCCTGTATCTGTTCCTATGATTTTTCTCCTTATCAAAGGTGGAAAATTTGACTACTATATGGTTTGGTGTGTCTTCTTGATGTTCTAATAACTAGACTCCAATTGGTAACCTCTCTGCTTTGTGGATGATTGCTTGATTCTTTTTCATTAAGTTGGGGAAAATTTCTTCCAGGAATTCCCTCACTATTTTGGCTGTTGATTTCTTTGTTTTGTGTTACTCCAGTATTCCAGTTATTTAATATTGTTCCTCTTCATAATTCAGGTTTACTTCAGCTTCTTTTCTTTTCTTTTTTGATTGTCTTTAATGTTTGTAAAACTCTGCCTATCTTAGAAGTGATAAGATTTCTTGCGTCCTCCTGGCTGAGGGTAAGCTCTTTTACCATTCTGTTCACTTCTTCTGCCGCTGCCCTTAATTCTTTTATTCTCCTTTCAAGGGTGTGTCTCTCCTCTCTGCTTTTCCATCCTTCTTCTTTATTGATTCCTTCATATCCTGAATGACTCTCAGCTGGATTCTGAACGTTTCTTCCTGTGGTGGTTGAAAATCTGCTTCTTCTATATATGTCTCTAAGCTCAGATCAATTTCACACACTGTGGTTGGTTTCTCTTGGCTTCTTGTTGTGACTGCTGGTTAGGTAAGAGTTTTTGAAGCATTTTGGTTTCTGTGGGTGGGGTTGTTATAAGCAGCCCAGTGGACAGGGCTTGCAGGGTTGGTGTGCAGGTCATGAATTGTTTGGGTGTGGGTTAGGGTGCCTAGAGACTCTGTCGGTGAGGAAGACTGCTCTCACATGTTATGTGTTTGGCTCAGTTTGTGTTGGTCAAGGGCTGCAAGCGACTGGCTGTTCATTTGCACCAGAGGCACGAATGAAGGTGTGGAACTGGTCAAGTTGATGAGTCCTGGACATCATTTTCTCTCAGATTTTGAGAGAAATGGCTTCTTCATTGTCTTCATTTCTAGTATCATTATAGGAAAATCCAAGCCCACTTGGATCACTGATCTCCTGTATGCAAACTCTTTTGTGTTTGCATATTTTGGCCTTTTCTTTCTTTTTAAACTTTTGGAATTACCCATTTCTACATCAGTATTATATTTAATGACCATCGGCCTTAGTGTGTGTATATTTTTTCCTATTGATTCAACTTCATTGAAGAAATAAAATCATATTCTTCAATCTTGGAAGAGGGAGAAAATAATATTTCTAGTTCTCCTTATACATAATGTTAATTAATAAAACAAAGTATTTGACATAAATTGAGAAATAAGTAATCCATTTATTCAGCATAAAAATAGTTTAAAATGACAATGTGAGATGTTAAAAGCATAAATTTGGCACAGATTCAGCAGTTAAGGAAGAATAAGAAAAGAGAATATGAATACCACCTCACGATTGCCTCAAAACCAGGTAATCAAAGCTTAAAGAAAGGAAGACTTCCCCCAGAGTCAGGGAGAAACACTTCTCCTAGATTTAGTGCCCTAAGTGGACACACAAGCAGTGAGAAAATAAATTTCTCTTTGTAAAAGACATAAAGAAAAACAATGCAAGGGATTCCCATCCCTTTTTCATATAGCCTATCTTTATCATAACTGTTACAAGCACACAGGTCAATGTACAGAGAGCAAAGCTTATTAGTAGTTACCAGGAATGACCTGAGAGGATAAGCCATTATTGAAAAGTATTGAGTTTAAGTTTATGGTGATAAAAAATGTTGGCCATAATTATTAAAGATGGTTTTGCAACATGATCGATGTAATTGCTATCATTGAATCATACACCTGAGAAACGGTGAAAGAAAAATTGTGTTAAATATATATACACATATAAGCAAAATTAATTCAAAAGATAATACATATGTTAAAGTTCTGAAAAACATACTCTGAAGACCATAGAAATAATGCAAAATTAGCTCTAAGGCCATTATAATATACTTTTAAAGGTTCTTGTCTTTGAATAAACTGTCTGAGTCAGATGTGCTGAACATTTTTCTGCCTTGTAAAAGTCCACAGTAACCTAGGACAAGGCAGAATAGTGCAGCTAGAAAGCCTCAGAATTTCCTTTTTTTTTTTTACACAGAACACAGATAAGTTATAGTTTGAAACCCATCAGGCTTTCTGAAATAAGTGAAGTTGTTTTGTTTTAGAACTGTTAAAGAAACTCTCACAGACCAAAGGTTGGTAACAAAAATAGACTATGTTCATGATCTCAGGCAAAATAAATAACTTATTTGAAGAAAACTACCTTCAAAATAAAATAATCCTTTTGCCTTATAATCATCTGTCTTATGACCCTCGATGAACAGTTCATTTTGTAGCATGCATGCATTACGTACACATGTACTCACATGAGCAAGGGATTTATGTAGGGAGCTATCTTTAATGTGAAAGATAAATGTCTTTGGATAGTAACATATTAAAAAGAAATGCCTGGGTCAGGGCTGATGAGTAGGATTCCATGTAAAGACACCTAGTAACAATAAAACTGTTAATGTTCATCCCACTTCCAATTCTGCTAAATAACTCAAAGAGAGGGATAATAGGGAAGATCGGAATCTCAGTGGTAAGGATTATTTAGAAATACTTAAGCTCCGATTTTCACTGTATGTATATATCTTAACATTTCCTAAATCATAAAAAATTGAGGACTAAATTTTTTCTTTCTGTCCATTAGATTACATCACAATTATGTAAATACTAGTATAAACACAAATTAAACAGAAAACTCTTTTTTAAGATGCCATATAAACACCCTAGTGCATGATTCTGATTTCACAGGAAATTAAACTATCTTTTGAAAAGTTTATTGGTCGTGAAATTCAGGCATTGAAGAACTGGGATAATACTCTCGATGAAAGTATTCACTGAATAATTTAATTATGTGCTTTCCTTATGTCAGTATTAAAGATATAGAAATTAATAATGTATGTTAATTTAGATATACCTTAGTGTGGGTAATCTGCTGGTTTTGCTTTTGTAGCAAGCTTCCTCTTCCTTTAGGGAATAGTAAGCTATTCTTCCTTTGGTGAACAACCAGTCCCTATTCTGTGTGTCCTTATGCTATCATTTATAGGGCATCAAGAGGTAGAGAACCTACCAAGAAGTAGAGAACACGATACACTTTGGCAACAGTGAATGTTATGCTATGCCTAAATCATTTCTGCCCCTAACCTTGTGTTAGGTGGCGTTCTCTCAAGAAATGAATGAGTGATATCCATCTATCTATGAGAAAGTGTTCTATAACACGAAGTAACCAAATGTCAAAAAGGCATACCAGCCTAGTCTAACTCAAGTCCACAAGCCTGATGCAATTTGGGCCCCTTTTCAGACTCACGTTGCCCCTGGTCAAGGATGCAAAAAAGTGAAAGGGGATACAGAATGATCGTAGGTCCATGGGGGCAGAACCTCATGCATCCAAGGCCGGTGACAGCATGGCAAGCCACCAATAGCTTTCAGGACTGGCATCCTACGTGGGACCATTCCTTGAAGCACTCAGAATCTAAGCAAGCAGCAAAATGAAGGGACAGAGAGGTAGAGTTCCTCGTGCCTCTCACTCTCATAGAGAAAGGGTTAGTACACCAAGGAGATGTCATCGGGCTTCAACCCATTGAGAGGAGGGGCCTTGCCTCCTACCCTTCCAAAGGAGTGTCTAGTTGACATAACCTTTAACCATCACAAATCTTACCTTACTACTGAGAATAGATTCAAATTATATCCCATGCTTTTGAAAGCAACTTAATGGAAAAGCTCAATGTGAAATATTACTAATGCACAAGAAGTAGCAGTGAATATTAAAAACATTATTAAAAAGTATAGTGGTTACATAGTGGGCTGTGATCCACAGGGCCAGAAGTTGAAAACCACCAGCAGCTCCGGGGGAGAAAGACTGGACTCTCCCCGCCTGTAAACGTCAGACAACCACAGGGGGTCGCTCTGGGCCAGCATTGACTGGATGGTACTTTCACTTCTTTTGTCTGTTTGATTTTAACTCCATACATAATTGTTCCAAATAAAATTAGAGAACTAATCGTTATCCAAATTTAACAAAAATTGTAAAAAGTAATAATAAAAATCTATACAATTTATCTGAAATAAACTTTTTATCAAAGACTAAGCAAGCAGAGTAGCCGGAAAAATTAAATTAGTAAATTCCATCTATAGAGACTTGAAATATATAAGCTCAAACACATTTATTTTAAATTTAAGTGACACAGAGAGGTCATATGAATCACCTGCTCTGACCACAGGGCCATAAAATTGGAAATTGACACTAGGGAAAAAAAAACAAAAAAATTAAGGCAAACACCTAGGGACTTAATAACATGCTTTTCAAAAACCAATGGGTATTAACTCAAATTAGAGAGGAAATTAAGACGCTCCTAGAAATAATTGAGAATGACAAAACACTATACCAATGGGATACAGCAAAGGCAGTTATCAGGGTCACTTTATTGCAATAAGTGCACACCTGAAAAAAGAGGAAAGAATTATGACCAGCACCCTAATTCAGCCTCCCAGCAACTAGAACAAAGACAGCAACATAATCCTTCAAACAGAAAAAAAAAGAAATTATAAAAATTAGAGTGGAGATAAATGAACTGGAAAGCAGAATAATGGAAAGAACCAACAGAGCAAAGAATGTGACTCTTTGGAAGGACCAACAAAATTGACAAACCACTAGCAAACTTAGCAAAGAAAGGAAGGACCAGACATCAGTATCTAGAATTAGGGATGAAACAGGCGTAACTCATAACACATCCCAATGAAATAAAAAGATTAATCATGCAATACTTCAAAAGACTGTATTCTAAAGAGCATGGACAAATACCTGGAAAATCACTCTCTGACCACATTAACACATTAAGAGCTTCAACATGCCCATAAAAGAAGTGGGGAAGGTCATCCAGAAACTCCCAATTAAAAAAAGCCTCAGTCCAGTGGACTTCACAGGAGAATTCTACCAAACATTCAGAGAAGAGCTGACACCAATCTTACACAAATTATTTAAGAACATAGAAAGATATGGTAAACTCCCAAACTCATTCTATGATGCCAGCATACCCCTGATACCATAACTGGACAAAGACCACACAGGGACAGAGAATGGCAGACTGATATCTCTCATGAAAACAGATGCAATAATCCTCAACAAAATCTTGGCCAAAAGAATCCAACAGCATTGTCAAAAGTTAATACATCATGACCAAGTGGGATTCATACCAGGAATGCAGGGATGGTCAAAATTAAGAAAACAATTAAATTAACCCACCACATGAACCAAAAAAGGACAAAAATGATATAATCATATCAATTGATGCAGAAAGAGCATTTGATAATACCCAACACCCATTTCTAATAGAGACACTCAAGAAGATAGGATTAGAAGGTACAATCCTCAATACCTATATATATATATACAAAAACCAATATCTAATATTACACTCAATGGAGAAAAGCTGCAAATATTTTCACTGAACTAGAGAATCTGCCAATGATTCCCTAATCCCCACTCCGTTAAACTTTGTGCTGGAAGTCTCAGCCAATGCCATAAGACAATGGCAAGATATGAAGCATGTACAACTACCTAAAGAAGAAGTGGCACTTTCACTATTTGCAGACAATATGATGTTGCATACTGGAAATCCTATGGGTTCCACAATAGGATTGGTGGAAGCACTAGAGGAATTTAGCAGAGTATCAGGTTACAAGATTAAGAAGCAGACATCAATTGGGTTCCTATATACCAGCAATGAGAATACTGAACAAGATATCAAGGAATCAGTACCATTCACAAGAGCCACATAGAAGCTGAAGTACTTAGGAACAAGCCTAACCCCCAAAGCAAAAATCTGTTCAATGAAAACTACAGAACATTACTACAAGAGAAAAAAGGGATCTACACAAATGGAAGAATAATCTGTGCTCAAGGATTGGAGGATTCAATATAGTGGCAATGCCAATAATACCTAGAGCAATCTACATACAAATTAACTGCAGCTCCATCCAAATTCCGGTATCATTCTTCAAAGAAATAGAAAAACTGATTACCAACTTCTATGGAAAGGGAAGACAGCCAGGATAGGCAAAGAACTTCTCACAAAGAAAACAAAGAAGATGACCTTGCCTTGCCTCACCTCAAAACCTACTGACTTTGTCAAAATAGTTTGGTGTGGGTATAATGAGTGCTACTTGGATCAATGGAATTGGACAGAAAATCCAGAAATAAAAATATCCACATAGGGACTTAATCTTGAACAGAGGCCCAAAAAACATTAAATGTGAAATAGATGCCATCTCAAATAAATGGCATTGGAAAGATTAGATATCCATGTGCAGAGGAATGAAACAAGACCGACATCTCACTCTGTGCATTAAAAAAACACACACAAAAAAAACCACTCAGGGTGGATTAAAGACCTAGATGCTAAACCCAAAGTTATCAGGATCATCAATGAGTAAATAGGGACGAAACTAGCAGTTCTAATGCAAGGAATACATGGGCTAACAGAATTAACAAAGGAAACACACTCCACAGATAAAAATAGATGACTGAGACCTATTAAAAAAGAACACTTGTACATCGAAAGACTTTATTAAAAGAGTAAACAGAGAGCCCACAGACTGTGAAAAGATAGTAATGACACAACAGACAAAGGATTAATTACGAAAATCTACAGAATTACCGTGCTTCACTTTGGCAGCACATATACAGAATTTTACAAGCTTCCAAAAAGAAAAGAACTAACAGTCTTTTGAGAATGTGGCCCAAAGACCTGAACTGACTATTCACAAAGAATGACACTAAAATGGCTAATAAGCACACGCAAAAATGTTCTAGGTCACTCATCATCTGGGAAATGCAAGTGAAAACAAAAATGATATATGATATCTATTACTTTAGCCAATTTAAAAAAAACAGAACAACAAATGTTGGAGAGGGTGTGATGAGATAGGAAATCTTATCTACTGTTGGTGGACTGGGATATAAGTACAATCACTGAGGAAAGCAATTTGGTGAAACCTAAAACAGATGAAAATTGAACTACCATATAAACTATCAATACACTTACTGGTCACATCCTCAAAAGAAATAAGAAACAGGTAACAGACATTTGCTACCCCGTGTTCATTGTAGCATCATTCAAATAGGAAGAAGCAGGAAAGAGCCTAAATTACCACCAAGAGCAGAGTAGTTAAAGACAACAACTGTGGTATATATACACAATGGGATGGGATGTACCCCTTAAAAACAGTGAAAAAAACTGTGAAACACCTCACCTCTTGGAGAGAGCTGGACGATATTATGCTGAGTGAAGTTAGTCAGGTACACAAGGACAAGTACCAATGCAGCAGGAACAAACAGCAGAATGGGCACACACTAAGGCTTGCAGGGCATCCAGTCTTCTGTCTGGGGTCCAGACAACCCAGTAAAGGGCCAGACAAATGCCAATGAAGCACACACAACTGGTGATTAATTTATCCATTTGTTTGAAGAATTGTGCTGGGATTTGGATCAGAATTGCATTGTATCTATAGATTGCTTTTGGTAATGTTGACATTTTCACTATATTTTGTCTTCCTATAGATAACTGTGGAACATTCTCCAACTTATGTCACTTTTTGTTTCCTGTAATACTGTTCTGTAGTTTTCTTTACATGAATCAGTTGCTTCTCCAATTAGACCTATTTCTAAGTATTTCAACTTTTGTATGATTGTTATAAATGATGTAGAGGCCCTGGTGGTACACTGATTATGCACTGGGCTGCAATTTGCAAGGTCCACAGTTCAAAGCCACCAGTTATTCATTGGGAGAAGGATAGGGTTTTCTAATCCTGTGTGAGTTACAATCTCAGAGACTCATAAAGGTCATTCTGACCTGTCTTTTAGGGTCACTATGACTTGGCATCCACTCAATGTTAATGAGTTTGGTGAGATTTCAAATGTCATTTGCATTTGTTAATCAAGTTTTCAATTGCGAGGTCTTGAAAAGATTGTGTAACTGTGTGTGAGAAAAAAGGCCTGGCTTATGGTAGACAGGGCACTGGTTTTGCCACCATGACAATGTGCCAGCTCACTCATCCTTCTCAGTACATTAGTTTGGGGCCCAAAACAGCATGCCTCTCTTTCCCCTCACACCTTACTCACCTGACCTTGATTCGTGCAATTTCTTTTTGTTTCCACAAATACAGAGGAACATGCAAGGACAGCGAATTGATGACATAGAAGAAGTGAAAAAAAAAGCAAGGGAAGTTTTGTCAGCCATGCAAACAGGGGAGTATGGAAAATGCTTTCAAGAATGGAATCTCAGATTTGAAAAATGTATTGATTGCAATGGAGAGGACTTTGAAGGTGATAATGTTGTTTCCTAAAATTTTTTTAAATACATACCATATGTGCTAGAGTATAAGCTGTCCTGAATATCAACTGAGTCACCTAATTTTATCACAAAAACTGCATTATTTTTCTTTTTCTAATCCTAACCCTAATTTCCAAAACTTCATTAAATATGTGCTGAAAAACTCGGCTTATACATGAGTATATACGGTGCTTTTGAAAAAAAAATCTGCTTTGGGAAGTACTCCTTTGTGCTTTAAAGATGTTTTGAGCCGCAGATTTACCTAATGTAACAAGTTTTCAGATTTATTCACTGCTGATTCTAAAGCATTGATTGTGGATTCAATGAAGACAAGTTCTTGACAATGTCAACTCTTTTTCCATGTATAATTGTGCTACCAGTTGTGAGAATTTTGGTATCCTTTCATTGAGTTGTAACCCCTACTGAAAGATGCAATGTTTTGTCTTCATCAACAGGTACTTCAAGTTCCCCTCCCTTTCAGCATGCAAAGATGTTCCATCTGCATATCACAGGTTGTTAATAAGAGTGAAGTCCCATGCTTCTTCAGATAAGCCAGTATGTTACACTGGGTAACACTAGAGAAAAAATCCACAGAAAACAACATGGATATATGACAGAATTTTTTATAAAGGGTAAGGATACATTAAGAAAGCTTCCAACCCAG
The DNA here is from genome assembly GCA_004026705.1 of Nesogale talazaci. NCBI lineage: Eukaryota > Metazoa > Chordata > Mammalia > Afrosoricida > Tenrecidae > Nesogale > Nesogale talazaci. The sequence continues at coordinate 8,911 of PVJH01002384.1, read as the reverse complement.
TACCGTCCAAGTCCATAAGTCCAACATTAGCCCATATGTCCAACACCAGTCTACAAAGTTATCCTCAACTTCACAAAAAACATGCAACAACACCAATTTCAAGAGGAAAATCAAATCAATATGTGTGTAAGCATCTCAGTGCTGGCAGGGGTCTCCATGCAGCTGCTCCAGCACCCAGGGCTGCATCAGGGTAGGTCCATGTGTCTTCTCCACAGCGATGTCTCAGAGGAAGTGAGCCATGCCAGCGAAAGCAAGTAAATGACTAAGGCAGCCACACTCTGGTCTCCCCATCAGAGAGCAAGAGATCCGCGAACTAGAAAGAAGAGGCTCACCAAGCTGTGTATCTCTCCACCCTTCAATTAATCCCACGTAGGTTTATTGGCCAGGTTGGCACAATAAATTTTAACCATCTCAGCCAGTTTCTCTGATTTGCTCAGCATAGAGATTGAAAAAATATGGTGAGAGCAGACAACCCTGAAGCATACCTTTTCTGGTTTTAAGTCAAGCAGCAGCATTCCCTTGTTCTGTTGGCAAACCTGCCTCTTGATTCATATACAAATTCTGCATAAGCACAATGAAATGTTCTAGAATCCCCGTTTTTCTCAAGGTTACTCATACTGTTTTATGATCCACACAGTAAAATGCCTTGGTATAGTCAATAAAATATAAGTAAACATATTTCTAGTATTTTCTGTTTCCAGCAAGAACCACCTGATACCAGCAATAATATCCCTTCTTCTTCATCCTCTTGTAAATCTGGTTTGAACCTCTTGCAGCATTCTGTCAGTTTACTTTTGCAACCCCTGTTGGATGATTTTCAGTAAAGTTTTACTTTCATGTGCTATAAATAATATTGTTCAAGTATTTGAGCATGTTTAGGGATTACTTTTCTTAGAAATGAGTATAAATATGCATCTCTTACAGCCAGTTGCAATTAAGATGCATTAATAATTATTAGTGATTGGAATGCAAGTTAGAAAAAAATAGCAGCAGTTGGAAAATATGGATTTTGGGATAAAATTGAAACTGGTGATCACATGATTGAATTTTTCAAGAGCTATAAGAAATCAGGCCTTCCTCTCACCCCAATCCTGTGGATTAGTACAGTAAAGAATGCCCTCCAAAATGAGATGAAAGCCACAAGCAAATACAGATGAGAATTATAATGTATCACATAAAGAATTATTGCTATATGGGTCATACCAATTGACTATATCTCATAGCTACCATTATACCTAAAGAAGAAACAACTGTGTCATAGTCCTGAAGGCATTGAGCTGCTAACTGCAGGACTGACTATTAATTTTTTTTTCCTATGTAACTAATGTGAGACTGTCTTCTCCTGTTAAGATTGATTGTCTCAGAACCCCTACCATTGGGTCACTATTATCAGAATCTACTCATTGGGGGTAGGTTTGGCTTGGTGAGGCTTATTACATCTGATTCGCCCACTTTGCCCCTAATAAATCTAAGAAAGCTATGAAGATCATTAATTGAACTTAATAAGGTGACAGGTTAGTGGGAGGATGAAAGATAAAGATCATTTTCAATTTAACCAATAAAAAGCAAATTATAATGTGACTCTGATGGATTGTTTTCAGTGTCATGTCTAAGAAATCACTGAAACTCAGGTCACAACAACTATTCTGTTCTACTTGTATAGACGTAATATTTTTATTTCATTTTTTTATCAGTTGTGAATTTTATGTTGACACATATTTTTATATGTCCATGACCAATTATTTAATTATTTATTGAACAGATCATGTTTTTACTATTGCATTTCTTTTTCACTTCTGTAAAAAACAAAAATTTGTTTGGGTCCATAAGCATTAATCAATTAATATGGACCTTCTAGCCATAATTCCTTCTGTGATGTCCTATGTGTCAGTCATGTGCTTATGTTAATTTTATGATTGAAATGAAGGGGTGGAGTCTAGCCTGTTAATATGGAGATCGCCATTGAGTAGCCAATGAGACCTCTGTGTGGGCATCGTTTTCTCCTGAAACTTCTGGGAAATCTCATGATATTTCCCTTGTGAAAATGAGAAGCTATCTTCCCCAGTTGTTGGGAGTTAGCTTCAGAGATGATTAATCATAAACAAGATGGCAGCATCCGAGAACCGAAGGAGCTGGAGCAGAAGCCACATGGCTTTCCTCTGATGGAGCCAGACCTCTGAAGCCGGAGAGGCCATGTGGGGACCCCTGCCAGCGATGAGTTGCTTCTGCCACCACTGGATGCTGTTGATGGACCCTGAACCCTGGAAGTGAGGGGCCATGGGGAGACCCTTGCCAGCGCCGGGACTCTGCATCCAATGACCTGTGACTTCGTGAGTCAGAAGGAGACGTTATAGACTTGTATCAGGCATATGGGTTAATATTGGACTTAGGACTTTGAACTGGACTGGGCTGGGATGTTTTCTCAATGTCCCATTCCTCTTGTATATAAACCTTTTCCTTATATCCATATGCGTGTCTATGAAATTTGTTCCTCTAGTCTACCTGGACTAACACATCTTATAAATATAAACTCTATGACTATGGTTATGATCCCATTTTGGAGGGAATTCTTTGTTTTAGGCTTAAGGTGGGGTTAAGTCCTAACTTCAGTAGAGTTTTTGAGCCAAGTCAAACTTTTGTTACCTTGAGACAGAGGTTCTCAACCTGTGGGCCATGACTCCCTTTTTCAGGGGTTGTCTGGTTCATAATAGTAACAAAATTGCAGTTATGACTAGCAATTAAATAATTTTATGACTGGGGGGTCACCGCAACATGAGGAACTGTGTTAAGCTGTCATGGCAACAGGAAGGTGGAGTGCCACTGCTTTGAGGGCATCTTTAAGACGGTTTTATAGAGGTGGTGTAGTGGGTTATGGTAAACCGCAAGGCCAGCAGTTCAAAACTACCAGCAGCTCTCCAGGAGAAAGAGGAGACTCTCTACTCCGATAAAGGGTTAGTCTCCAAAACTTCAGAGGCCGTGCTACCCTGTCTACAAGGTCCCTGTGAGTCCCAATGGATTGAAGACACCGGGTTTGTGCTGTATTCCTAAGAGGTGTGACTTACAACACCATCATTTGTTTTCAAAAGCCACACTTCCAATAAGCCCCATTATTGGAGATATAAGAGGTATTTGGAACCCAGAGGGACAGAAATCCTAAAATCGTGGAAGAGCAGGTCTGAGACCTCGGAAGTGAAGGAGGTTGCAGAGACCAGACACAGCAGAGACAGTGGTATAGTGACTCAGAGGCACACCATAGAGGCGACAACTGCCTTCTCAAATGGCCCACAAAAGAGCAATGCACTGTTTAAAATCAGGGAAGGTGTGTGTCAGGGTGGTACCCCCTCACCAGACTTACTCAATCTGTATGCTGAACAAGTCATCAGAGAAGCTGGATTATATAAAGAAGCATTTGGCATGAGGATTGGAGGAAGGTTTATCAACAATTTGTGATATGCGGATGATACAGCCTTGCTTGTGGAAAATAAGTAAGAATTGAAGCACTTGCTGATGAAGAGTGAGGATTGTAGTCTTCAAGGTGGATTACAACTCAGTGTTAGGAAGACCAAGAGGCTCATAGCTAAACCAGTAGGTGAAATCATGATAAATGAACAAAGGGTTGACATTGCAAAGATTTGTCTTGCTGAATCCACAACCGATGCTCAGAAATGCAGCAGTGAAGAGATCAAAAGACAGATTGCATTTGGTAACACAGCTGCAGAAAACCTCTTTAGAGTACTGAAGAATAAGGATGCTACCTTGAGGTGTAAGGTGGGCTGGATCCAATCCATGGTAATCTCCATTTCATCACATGCATATGAAAGTTGGAAATTGACTAAAGAAGTCCATAAAATAACTGATGCATTTGAAATGTGGTGCTTGACGTCAAGAATCTTGACGGTGTCATGAACTGCTAAAAGTTCCAAAGCGAACTGTGCTGGAATAAGTACAGCCAGAGTGCTCTGAAGAGGCAAGGATGGCAAGACTTCGTCTTACAGACTTTGGACAGATTTTCAGGACAGACCGTTCCTGGTAAAGTGGAAGGACAGTGAAAAAAGAGGAAGGGGTCAATGAGATGGCGGGATTCAATGGCTACATCAAAGGAGTTCCACATGGGAATAATTGTGAGGCTAGTGCAGAAGTGGGCAGTGCTTCCTCCTGTCACGCACAGGGTCCATAGACACATGATGACACCCAACAAGGACAACAGCATCTGACCATGAGACTGTCAGATAGAACACCAAGTCAGTTATCTACGTGGGCCGCAGAGGCAAAACCCAAATGTCTACCTGCCTGAGAATCTGGGGGGAAAGAGCGACTTACTTGCCGGGGACTCACGGCTGTCTCCTCACTGTTTACTGATCCTGGCTTACCTTCTCTAATAAACATTCTTAGTTGTGATTATTATCTGTGAGTTCTGGGACCCCAGCATAGAGGTAAATCAGTAAGAATAGGTAAAGGGTGAATCATGAAACAAATGCCTCTCTTCTGCCTGTGGCATTAAGTAAGCCAGAGGAAATCAGAGATGGCCCCCAACCCTTTTATGTTAGTCCATTTCTATCAAATCGGAAGGAAAGCACTTGACTTATGCTGTTGGTGAAGAATGCGGAAAGTTCCATGGATTGTCAGAACAAACAAATCTCAGAGAAAGTACAGTCACAATGCTCCTTAGAAGCAAGGACGGCAACACTTTGTCACACGCTCTGTGGACATGTTATTGGGAGACACCACTCTTTAGAAAAAGATATGGCGTTTAGAAAAATAGAGCATCAGAGAGAAAAGCAGAAATTCCCGAACAAATGTAACTACACCATGGCAACAAGAATGGACCCCAACATAGCAGCAATTGTGTGAGTGGTACAAGAGGAGACTGTGTTAGATTCTGTTGAAATTAGGGTCATGATATGTTCTAAGTAAAGTTTGATGGAACTAAAATAGATATGTATGATACAATTTGTTAGTCTAGCAATTTGTAAATATTAAAGCTATTTTATGCCAAAAGCCATATTTTCTGCTCACATTTCATAAATATAAAATTTCATAAAAGCACTGTTGAAAAAAATGAAAAGTAAATAAATAAATAAAATAAGGTCTGAGCCCCGGTGGGGTGGGACTGTGGCTCACGGGTTTGGCGGTTCAAATCCAGCAGCAGCTCTCCAGAAGCAAGGATGAGTAGCTCCCATGACCACCAGAGGGCAGTGATGCCCCCAAAATTAATTAATTAATTAATCAATTAATTGGTGCAGTGATGCCCCCAAAATAAATGAATGAATGAATTAAATAAAATAAAGCACTATTGGTAATATCAATAGAAGGGAAGCTATTACTTAACTGTCCCAAAATATCAGAGTAAGTAAATATGATGCTTAAAATAATAGAAAAATTTTGGTTAAATGCAATATTATATGAAATAATTCTACAATACTATATATATAAAATTTAATAACAGCATGAATTCATAGCAATGTTCACATAAGATAATACAAAAAATAGTGAACAAAACATGTATATGAGAGATAAAAATAAACATCCCATCATTTTAAAAAGCGTGTAGTAAACATTGTCATATGACTTAAATGCTATTGTCTGTTTTCAAAATGCCATTTCTTTGGAGTTATTATCAGAGTCACTGGTAGAACTGCATCTAAAACATTCAAGTAATTCAAATAATGTGTAAAAGACTGTCTTTAGCTTCAAAATGGTCATATAATTGAGAAATTGGGGGATTAACACATATGATTTGTTTTGTCAAAATGATACTTAATGCATATGAATCACTGTTTGCATTATATAATTCCTATAGAATTTACAAGTCTTGTCAAAAAATTCTGAAGCTCCAGTATCTATGAAATTCTTGGATAGGTTTATCATGAGAATTAATACTCATTTAAATATTTATTACTTCCAGACTTTGTAGCCAAATATTTAAATACAAAACTCCTCTATATTATATAATAATCTTTTGTCCCTCTTGTTTCATTAGATTTCATGTACTTCACTTTTCCACATGACCACACATTGTGATATTAGATAGTAAAAACACCAACTGGCAGTTTTGACAGAATGTTTCTACTCCATTCAGAGATGCACATGAATACAGCATTCACATTTGCCAATGGAACTCAGCCCCATATATTAACTGTTTAAATGCTTAGTTCACCAGGCTACTTTGCAAATTAAATAAGATAATACATGTGAAACTTCCAAGAAGCCTAAGCAGCACATGAATATTTTCTGTAAAATGATTTCAACAGTGAAAAAAAATACTCAAAAACAATATTCCCCTCAATATGTGAGGAAAAATAATTGAGCACCCACTGAGTGAGTTGAAGATTCCTGAATCACAAATAACCATACTCATACCACATATTAACAGCAGCATCCTGCCATTAAAAACCAGAGATTATATATATGTACATATATATCTATGTAAGTTCTGTCAGAATAATTAGTATACGTGGGAAGAGGAACAGAAAGGCAATTGTGAAATTGTCTTCAATCAACAAAGTCTAAAATGTGGTAAAATAGCTTAATAGTTGTTTCTGTGAAGAAGATTCCAAGTAGTACAGTTGAGGGCAAATAATCATTTATTGTTTTTACTCAATCACTTTACTAAAAAGTCTAAATTTTCTTCCTGTACCTATGGCAACTGGAGGAGTCCCTGAGACTATGGTCTTGAATTGTTCATTAAACCTTGATTGAAAATGTCCCTTGAAGTCACCCTTAAGCTTACATACAGGTCAGCCCAAGGATTCATGATGAATACGCTTGAGTATTTAATGATAATCACTAAGGCATCAACAACTATTTTAAGTCATAGAAGTTGAAAGGAGTAAATAGAAAGACGAAGTAAATGGAAGTAAAACCACTAGAACAGAAATTATGAAAACATGGACACGGGCTGAGCCCCGGTGGCGTAGTGGTTGTGCGCGGGACTGCGGCCCACTGGGACGGAGGTTCAATTCCAGCAGTGGGGCTGGGCCTCCTACTCCCACCACCGGAGAGCAGTGATGCCCAAAACAAAAAAAAAAAAAAAGAAAACATGGACACAATGTGACAAATATAACCAATGTCGCTGGTCATTATGTACAGAAATTGAGGACAGAGAGTGGGTATATATTTTCACCAAAAATGAAATAAAATAATGAAAGTCTGAATTTTATCTCTCATTGAGATTGTTGGTTATGAGAGGTCATGTACAAATTGGTAAATACTTAAGAGCAGCTTTTGTTCGCGATGAGAAAGTTAGCTTACAGAAGTTGATAACAGTTATTTCAAGTTCCTTAGGACAGTTATAATGCAATTTTAAACAAATATATCTAGGTAATTTTAGATAACTAAGCAAATAAATTTTTATGTATATAATATTCATACACCAATGTTACAAAAATTCACATATCAATCCTTTCACAATCAGATTATTTATACTTTGAATTTTTTAATATTATGTTTAAAAAATTGGTCAGTACTGCCCAGCATACTAAAAGTCAGGCAATTTTCTTAAAGTAAAATGGATTTGGGCACAATTACATGAGATATATAAGTGCCAGGAAATTCTAATGATAGGATTGTTAGGTGGGATCTGTTTCCTGAGATTCATGCAGTTATACACATCCCTCTCGGTTATATACTGCAGATGGATAATATTTTTCCAAGAACCAAGAGAGCTTTTTCAAGAACCAAGAAAAATTTTGGAAACAATATGTATCCCAGTTCACAAAGGGATTTATTCTAAAAAAAATACCTAGAGAAATGAAGAAGTTCTATCAACACTAGACATTTTCATTCCTTTTTAGCCAACTTAACAATAGAATTTGATAGGACAAAAATGAGCACCCAAGCAATGTTTGAAAAGTTAAGTGCTTGGTATGTTTTAACGAAAATGATACAAAAATATGTAAACCATGTCAGGTGTAGAGTTAAAGTAGAGAGCCAACTTGGCTGAGATCATGATTCTCAAGCTTAGCAGTTATGATGTGGTGATGCCTCCTGAGAAGGACTTATGTAATATAAGCATTTCCATACTGAGATCTGCTGTGATCAGTTAGTCAAATAAATGGAAGAGTTCTTGGAAGTGTGGCCTGCTTTCCATTTATATAGATGGTCTGGCCCAAATCAGAAACAGAACTTGTGTGTTCTGACTCTGCATCCTACATCTAATACAGAGATTCTCAGCCCATGGGCTGCAAGCCCTTTGGGGGTCAAATAACCCTTTCACAGGGGTCACCCAATTCATAAGAGTAGCAAAATTACAGTGATGAAGGAACCGTGAAAAGAAGTTTATGGTTGGGGGTTCATCATACATGAGGAACTGTATGAAAGGGTTGCAGTGTTAGGAAGACTGAGAACCACTGATGTAGTTTATCATCCACGGAGCTCATATTCTTTGGACTGGAGCGTATGGCATGACAATTCTGATTTTTTTTTGTCTTCCATGGTGTCATGTTAAATAGATTTCAATGTTGGTAATTACAAATAGTGGTATGGTTACTTAAAAGGCTTGATTTTTTTAACTTATTGTTAAGTTGATTAGATGAATTTTTTTTTCACACGTTTCCATATACATTTCCCAACATTTTCCACTTGAGCCCTTGGTACAAGCTCCTCTTTAAAAAAAACCAAAACCTCCCCTCTACCCTCCCCCCCTTTTTTAATGAGTCATTTTATTGGGGGGCCCATACAACTCCCATCACAATCCCTAACAACATCAGTTGTATGCAGGCTACTTTTACACACCCATTGCCATCATCACTCTCAAAACATTCTCTCTCCCTCCAGGCCCCTATTATCAGCTCCCCATATTACCTTTCCTCTGCCCCCTTCCCCTTGAACCCTTAGTAATTTACAAATTATTTTTTCATCCTGTACACTGTACAATGTGTCCCAACACTCACTTCCCTGTTGTCCGTGCCCC